>WNNG01000476.1:0-286784 GCA_018208015.1 Medicago ruthenica
TGATACGTGAACGTCTCAACGACGGGAAGACGCAAATAAATAATCTGTAGACTGATACGTGAACGGCTCATGTCCCACTGGCAGTGAACGATGAAAGTCACGACTTAGGGTAATAATCTTAGTCTTTACTCTACGTGAACCATTCGTGTCCCACTGGCGTGAACATCGAAGGCCACGACTTAATCTTACTAATTCTGAACTCTTAACCTATATAAGGTTCTAAGCTTGAAACTTGGTATCATTCTCATTAACCTATCAAGGTTCTTGACCCATCGTTCTCATGAGTCATTCCTAGGGCTTACTTAAGCTTATACTTCAATTCATGAATTTCCAAGCTTTGCATAACCTTTGCTCAAGTAATATCTTAATCTTTGGAAGCCTTGGAATGAACTAAAATGGTGGTTTATATTTTTAAAACATGTTATAAGAAATCAGTTTCCAAAAGCCATTTCCGCGCGAACCAGGACCCCCAGAACAGCTCAACTAAGTTGGACTGTCCAGGGCTGGTCGCTACAGCGCCCTCCTGGTCGCTACAAGCGCCAGTAGACAGAACCTGGTCGCTACAAGCGCCCAGTTCCTCGCTACAAGCGCCAGTAGACAGAACCTGGTCGCTACAAGCGCCCAGTTCCTCGCTACAAGCGCCAGCCGTCGCTACAAGCGCCAGTGCGGTCGCTACAAGCGCCAGTGCGGTCGCTACAAGCGACAGTCCGTCGCTACAGCGACCGTATCAGTAAAAACCTGTGTAAAAACGTGATTTCCACCATTTTTGTCCATTTAATGGTACCCATGCTTCTCAAACATGATAAATATGATTTTCTTTCATAAATTAACAATTATAAACACTCATGAGCAAAGATTAAACAAGCAAGGAAATTAGGGTAAACTTGAAAACTTTCTAAAACTTATAAAACTTGTCAAAGACACTCTAAATTGGTTCTATAATCTGAAATGAGCTCACCTATGCCTTAATTGGTGCTGGTTCAGCTTGTTTCTTGCAAACCCTAGCTTGTTCTTTCCTTATTCCTTCCTCTATTGGTTCTATTTCCTCAAAACTCACTTGCTAGCAACTTCTCTAAGATTAATGATGGAAGCTTGAAGGATTGGAGTGAGAGGGAGTGGCGTGAGAGTGGGAAGAGTGAGGGGAAGGATGGCTGGTTTGGAGAGAAAGAAGGAGAAGAAAACATGAAGAATGAAAATATCTTTCTCTTCCTATATTCTTATAATCCTCTTGTTTGACATATTTACAATTTTGCCATCGCCTGAATTACTAAATTGCCACGCTTATTAATTGCTTCTAACACTGATAACTGATACTAATAAGCGGGATATTACACCAACCATCCATCAACTCTTAATCCAAACTCTTGTAAGAAGGTATTGCAAGCAAGCTTGAGTTTAAAGCTAGAACAATAGAAGGTTAAAGAAAGAAAAGGTAAGAATCACTTCAATCTCCCTTTCTCACTCCAATTTTCGTGCCTATTGTTTGAGCCTAAACCTCTATTTTATCTTGCATGATGATTCCTGAAGAAGAAGAAGAAGTTATGGGTAGAGATTTGGAGTTGAATTGGAGGAAGTTGGAGAAACCCGTATTTGGGACAGGGCTCTATTGAAATGGTCAGAACTCTCTCCATGTAACTCCGATTTCAGTGGTTTTTGATGCTATGGAAAGCTAACAAAATTATCTACGTTTTGGTACCAATTTTGTGAAGTTTGGCTGAGTATTGAAGTCTGGGGACGAGTTTGAAGTCAGGGGTCCGAAACTGCAATCTGCAGAAATTTGGAACAAGAAAGTTAAAGGAAAAGCAAGGGATAGAACAAGGGGTCAAGAGAAGTGGAGGTAATGAGCAAGGGCTTTGGAAATCAGAACTTAGCAAGAAGAAATCTAGCTAAATCAAGGTGAGCTCCACAGGGTTTTAGAACCCGTTTGAGTAAGTTTATGAGTTTTAGCTTTTATGAGCAAATTATGAACAATTGAGCCCTAATCCTATTTTGCTAGCAATTCTTGATTATTACATGTTGTATCCTGTTGATAAGCATTAGAAATTATCTCTTTAAACTGTATGATGTTTGGGCATGATTGGATAGACCAAAAATGGTGGAAAACATGTTTTAAACTTGCCCTATGCTGTCCAACTGCAGGTAAAATCGTGTCACGATTTTCCAATACGATTTCACAGGCAGAACCAAACACGATTTCTGGGCATGAAATCGTGACACGATTTCCAAATCGTGTCACGATTTTGAAGGGGACAGGATTATGTGATTTTTCATCTTTATTTGCACCGTTTCGGCTATCCAATACTGCTTCAGACTTAAGGATCAACATGTAATGATTAAGCATGGCTAAAGAGCATTTATAGACCTATCCTTGAGATGTTTAAATCAACATTATAGAGTGAGGATAGGCATAAGCTTGAGAGGATGGATGACTTAATCCTCAAGTCATTATAGAGAAGTATAAGAGCTAGTTTTGGGATTATCCCTTACTAAGCAATTATTCATAGACAATTACGTATATGCAAGCTCAAGATTGATATAGGCTTCAAGTCTAGAACCTTATATAGGTTAAGAGTACAAGAATTAGTAAGATTAAGCCGTGGCCTTCGATGTTCACGCCAGTGGGACACGAATGGTTCACGTAGAGTAAAGACTAAGATTAATACCTTTAAGTCGTGACTTTCATCGTTCACGCCAGTGGAACATGAAAGGTTCATGCATAGGCTTAAAGAATAATTATTCGCCTCTTCCGCCGTTCACGCCAGTGGGACACGGGAGGTATACGCATCAGTTAAGACTAATGTTAAGTCGTGTCTTCTGTTGTTCACGCCAGTGGGACACAGGAGGTTCACGCCAGTGGGACGCGTTATTCCGCAAGGATGACCGCACGACGACAAGAGGAGTCCGGTTTTAGCCTGATATGATAGGAATTTTCACCGGTTATCAGGGGAATGTGCTTCGGGGTTACTCCACCCGGGGGCATTCCGTAAAATGAACCCAGATAATATTGCTTGTTCAACGCTAACAGCTAACATAAGACATGTAACAGTTAATATTTATTCATGTTATCAGACAAAGAATAGTTATCAGACAGGTATCAGATATCAGGTATCAGACTCAGACAGTGATCCTAGGTTTCCCCTTGATCACTAGTTTAGCAGGATGTAGTTCAGTTTATAACTACACAGTTTAGCAGGAACAGTCAGGTAACCCTCTATGGGTAAGGTTAAGACTTGGCGATCATAGGTATCCCCAAGATTGCCGAGGTAGGCACGGCGACCCTAGGTTCCCTGTGGTTGCCAACAGTAGGTAGGGTAGGAGCTCACTGAGACATTATGTCTCATCCCTATCCTTCTGGTGCAGGTTTTTCAGGTAGCCACGTGGTTTTCAGATGAAGATCTTCATGAAGATGCTGGATGGAGTGCAGTTGCTCGTCAAGGACACGCTCAGGAGACTGACAGAGGGTATATATGTATATAGCAGTGTATGTTATGATATTTGGATAATTGTATAACGAGCCAACTTGTACTCATTCAGTTGTATGTATTATTGTTATTATTATTGAAAATTTTAATGTACCCAGTATCAGATTAATACACATGCTAAATATTCTAGATAATTTAGTATGGGTGTTACAATTGGTATCAGAGCAGGTCGATTCAGACCGTGCCTTGGGTCATTAAAGATTCAATAGAAGTAGTGGGACCATTGTGTTCCAGATATTATTCTAAAGGTCACATCTAGCTGAGCCTGATCAACTCAGTCTAGTATATGACAGTTAGGATAAATGTCCGAGAGCTGAATGTGACCAAGGAGGAATGAAGTTTGTGAAGGGCGAAGACTAAGGTGGTAGAATTGTTTGACGGAGTTGGCGAAGGAGTAATCAACGCCAAATAGTGGCCATCGAACTGTAAAGTGACTAAGCTTGTCTATGGCAGAGTTTCAGGAATGCCAGAGATATTTAAGGATAAGGTGAAGAACCTCAATACAGTTGGACGCGTCATTGAGAGATGTCTCATGGGAAGAGACATGGACAGTAAGAAAATTATGAAACCATAATTGGAACCGTTGTTGAGAAGTGGCATGAGGATGGCAGTGGAGCACTCCTTAAGAAGAGAAGATGGTATGCAATCTAGGACCCGAAATGGATGAGTAAGTTGAAATGATGATACCTGTTGCACATCGAAGCGTGTTTCAGGATATGTTCTGTTGACAAGCAGCTAAGTCCAATGAAAAGTTTTATATCAAGAAAAGAGAATTGGATTATTTTATTATGATGAACCATTAAGATGTTTCATACGAGAAACGCAAGCTCAGTAGTAAGTAATGAGTTCTCTGAACAGGATAGTGAATAATAAGTTGAAGTCCCTTTATTGGAAGAAGAAGACGAGTGTACGAGGACTCATGGTTATAGTAGACCAGTTTTGAAAGATAATGATGAGGCTTTGAAGCTCAAGATCAATTAACCGGAGGGATTCGAAGGTAATTTAAGAGGTATGGTAAAACCATAGATACCGTAGCTGTCTCGGAAAGATTATGGGTATGAAATCCTTATGGATAGATATAGAACGATTAGTAATGGGACTCAGATCCTCAGTGGATCCAGTGAATGAAAGACGTGAACCTTCCGAAACCATAAGTCATTTTAGAAATTGCCACAAGTGATTTAAGTTTGAAATTTAAACTACTCCAGGTGTACCTTGAGGTCGGTTTCTATGATGTTGAAACGATAATACAAGTTGGATGGACCATGAGATGGTCACAGGAATCAGGACATGGAGAATAAGTAAGAATCAGAGTATGAGCCGTTGATAGGAGCTTTGTTAGGCTCGTAACAGTTGTCGAAAACCGTTTACAAGTTTTGGCGTATTATCGTGAAGGTAAGTATATGGTTTATGTCCAAAAGGAAACACAGTGTCAAATGACGATCAATCAGTAAGTTCAACAGGTGGTTTAAGCCATAAGAGAGTCAGCGAATGTAAGATGATTTTGCTGTGATAGCTATAAGACATTAAGGAACAAGTCAGCCAGAGGATTTGATAAGGGTGTATTATTCCTACTCCAAAGTGTTTTGTTTAGATCAGAGTTGCGCAGCGGAAAAGTAATTCAAGGATGCTTGTGTAGTCCTTTTCAGATGAACCACAGGAAGGCAATAAGCGCCCAATTATTGAACCACGGAATATCGGTAAGCAGTGACGACTCGAACTTGTTATAAGTTCTAGGAGGAAATTTTAAGGGTTAAGCCGAGGGATATTTCAAACCTCGAAATACAAGAGAAACGGAAATCGAAATAGTTTAGGATTATGTGATAAGAATGAGAAGAATATGTTCCTAGCACATTAAGTCTAGAGCAAGGAAAGTCACCGCTAATACGGTAAATTAGCTAATTTTGCCCGGTAACTTTAGGTGGACTTGAAGAGTAATGTTTAATCAACAGGATCAAGCATAAAGTAATATCAGTAAAGGTTGTACTTGCAAGATGATACTTTGAAATAGAAGTGTTGATCAGAAAACGTCAACGCAGTGACATATGAGTTTAAACCACGTTGTACCCCGCTATGTCAACATGTCACATGTATCAGGTTATGTTAGTATTATATATACTTATCAGGCAGTACTTAAACTACTCAGATAGTAGTATAACAGATTTTCAGCTATGGGACGTGTTTTGGCATTAGTGGTACGCAATCAGGAATGTTTAAGTATGAAGGTTTTTACCGGAACAGAATTGTTGATATCACCATAGCTTAGCAGAAGAGTTCGGAAATGATTGTACTTAATGTTCACTAGTAAAGAAAGAAGGACTTTTATGAAGATTAAAAGTCACTCGTAGTCTACAGTAAAAGGATACGTAAGTTCTAGTTGTGATTAAAGAATTAAAGATTAAGTGTGCTATTTTTGGTAGCAATCAAGTAGAGCCTTCTTTTAAAAATAAGGATCTTGGACTTGATGTTCAGAAATGAGAAATGAGTTCACTATATCGATAAGTGTAATCATGATCTATGTTAGGTGATAATGTATGTTAAGACTAAACATGAGTAACATTGGCGGGGCAAACCTGGCAAGCCAGTTGAAAGGCAAATCCCGGATGTTACAAGATGAGTTAAGAGGAAGAAAGGATTCCTAATTGATGTGGTAGTGCCTCAAATATGTTAAGATTTAGAATGAAGTCCCGTTAGTCGGACAAAGATGAGGTGATGTGTTGTGTACCCGTCAGTAGTGTACACGTACTCGCTTATGTATGCAAACGATATGCTATGAATTATACTATGTGATAAATGTAAGACGACTTATACCACTCATCACTTGGGCTAGACTCCTATGAGTCCTGGACTATCGACGCAGAAATATTTACGCTACGGTTAGAACTCGAGATAGTTAATGGTTATGATTGCGATAAGAAGCACATCGGGATGTTAGAAAGAAAGGAGCAGGCGTTAGAGGTGAAACTTCCTGCTTATACTTGGAATATTAAACGAAGTTAGAATACTTCTTACATTTGTATGTGCGGGTATAATATCAGATGTTTTCGGTGTAAGGATGATTATGTATATATATATATATGGAATGGTGATATAAGTCTATAAGTAAGTTGTCGTCGTATGAGACGAAAGTTAAAGATAATAATTCATGGGAATTATATGCAGTGCAGTGAACCCCTTAAAAGTGAAAATATTTGAGGAGGATAAGATTATCCGGTAAAGTATTTGAGATTTAGTGACCTTAAGTTGGTTTGCAAGAAGTAGTTGAACCAGGATCAAAGTCAAGCGAGTTGGATATGATGGTTCAGATAACCTCACATCCTACTACGTAAGAATTATGCAAATTCGCCATGAGCATTCTTAGTTAAGGGAAAAGTTGTCGAGTATATTCGACGTATAGAGTTGGAAATCCAAGGGTTTCCGATAGGCAAGACAAACTGGAGTTTCGGGCAAGTAGAGGAAGTAGTGTGAGAGACTCTTTCATGTATGATAGTGGATTCTAAATTTCGAGGACGAAATTTCTTTAAGGAGGGTAGATTGTAATATCCCGCCTAAGATTCGAATATTTATTAATATTGAGACGATGTATCAGAAATGTTGAGCAAAGGACAATTTGGTAAATTGTCAGTTAATGGGTTTATTTATAT
The DNA here is from genome assembly GCA_018208015.1 of Medicago ruthenica. NCBI lineage: Eukaryota > Viridiplantae > Streptophyta > Magnoliopsida > Fabales > Fabaceae > Medicago > Medicago ruthenica. Next base: position 7,127 of record WNNG01000476.1, read on the forward strand.
GGGAAGTGTGTTATCCCGCTCATAAGTATCAGTTATTAGTGTTGGAAACTTGTTTAGCAAGCATGGCAATTTAGTAAATAATGGCAATGGCAATTTAGTAGATATTTGAAATGGTGAGACTATTTAAAATATGAGGTAAGATATTCCTTACCATTTATTTTCACTTTCTACACTCTTCTAAAAACCAGCCCTCTCCCTCCCTCTTCCCTCTACTCTCACGCCCTCCTCACCCTCTCCAACCATCCATCAACTCTTAATCCAAACTCTTGTAAGAAGGTATTGCAAGCAAGCTTGATTTTAAAGCTAGAACAAGAGAAGGTTAAAGAAAGAAAAGGTAAGAATCACTTCAATCTCCCTTTCTCACTCCAATTTTCGTGCCTATTGTTTGAGCCTAAACCTCTATTTTATCTTGCATGATGATTCCTGAAGAAGAAGAAGAAGTTATGGGTAGAGATTTGGAGTTGAATTGGAGGAAGTTGGAGAAACCCGTATTTGGGACAGGGCTCTATTGAAATGGTCAGAACTCTCTCCATGTAACTCCGATTTCAGTGGTTTTTGATGCTATGGAAAGCTAACAAAATTATCTACGTTTTGGTACCAATTTTGTGAAGTTTAGCTGAGTATTGAAGTCTGGGGACGAGTTTGAAGTCAGGGGTCCGAAACTGCAATCTGCAGAAATTTGGAACAAGAAAGTTAAAGGAAAAGCAAGGGATAGAACAAGGGGTCAAGAGAAGTGGAGGTAATGAGCAAGGGCTTTGGAAATCAGAACTTAGCAAGAAGAAAGCTAGCTAAATCAAGGTGAGCTCCACAGGGTTTTAGAACCCGTTTGAGTAAGTTTATGAGTTTTAGCTTTTATGAGCAAATTATGAACAATTGAGCCCTAATCCTATTTTGCTAGCAATTCTTGATTATTACATGTTGTATCCTGTTGATAAGCATTAGAAATTATCTCTTTAAACTGTATGATGTTTGGGCATGATTGGATAGACCAAAAATGGTGGAAAACATGTTTTAAACTTGCCCTATGTTGTCCAACTGCAGGTAAAATCGTGTCACGATTTTCCAATCGTGTCACGATTTCACAGGCAGAACCAAACACGATTTCTGGGCATGAAATCGTGACACGATTTCCAAATCGTGTCACGATTTTGAAGGGGACAGGATTATGTGATTTTTCATCTTTATTTGCACCGTTTCGGCTATCCAATACTGCTTCGGACTTAAGGATCAACATGTAATGATTAAGCATGGCTAAAGAGCATTTATAGACCTATCCTTGAGATGTTTAAATCAACATTATAGAGTGAGGATAGGCATAAGCTTGAGAGGATGGATGACTTAATCCTCAAGTCATTATAGAGAAGTATAAGAGCTAGTTTTGGGATTATCCCTTACTAAGCAATTATTCATAGACAATTACGTATATGCAAGCTCAAGATTGATATAGGCTTCAAGTCTAGAACCTTATATAGGTTAAGAGTACAAGAATTAGTAAGATTAAGCCGTGGCCTTCGATGTTCACGCCAGTGGGACACGAATGGTTCACGTAGAGTAAAGACTAAGATTAATACCTTTAAGTCGTGACTTTCATCGTTCACGCCAGTGGAACATGAAAGGTTCATGCATAGGCTTAAAGAATAATTATTCGCCTCTTCCGCCGTTCACGCCAGTGGGACACGGGAGGTATACGCATCAGTTAAGACTAATGTTAAGTCGTGTCTTCTGTTGTTCACGCCAGTGGGACACAGGAGGTTCACGCCAGTGGGACGCGTTATTCCGCAAGGATGACCGCACGACGACAAGAGGAGTCCGGTGTTAGCCTGATATGATAGGAATTTTCACCGGTTATCAGGGGAATGTGCTTCGGGGTTACTCCACCCGGGGGCATTCCGTAAAATGAACCCAGATAATATTGCTTGTTCAACGCTAACAGCTAACATAAGACATGTAACAGTTAATATTTATTCATGTTATCAGACAAAGAATAGTTATCAGACAGGTATCAGATATCAGGTATCAGACTCAGACAGTGATCCTAGGTTTCCCCTTGATCACTAGTTTAGCAGGATGTAGTTCAGTTTATAACTACACAGTTTAGCAGGAACAGTCAGGTAACCCGCTATGGGTAAGGTTAAGACTTGGCGATCATAGGTATCCCCAAGATTGCCGAGGTAGGCACGGCGACCCTAGGTTCCCTGTGGTTGCCAACAGTAGGTAGGGTAGGAGCTCACTGAGACATTATGTCTCATCCCTATCCTTCTGGTGCAGGTTTTTCAGGTAGCCACGTGGTTTTCAGATGAAGATCTTCATGAAGATGCTGGATGGAGTGCAGTTGCTCGTCAAGGACACGCTCAGGAGACTGACAGAGGGTATATATGTATATAGCAGTGTATGTTATGATATTTGGATAATTGTATAACGAGCCAACTTGTACTCATTCAGTTGTATGTATTATTGTTATTATTATTGAAAATTTTAATGTACCCAATATCAGATTAATACACATGCTAAATATTCTAGATAATTTAGTATGGGTGTTACAATTGGTATCAGAGCAGGTCGATTCAGACCGTGCCTTGGGTCATTAAAGATTCAATAGAAGTAGTGGGACCATTGGGTTCCAGATATTATTCTAAAGGTCACATCTAGCTGAGCCTGATCAACTCAGTCTAGTATATGACAGTTAGGATAAATGTCCGAGAGCTGAATATGACCAAGGAGGAATGAAGCTTGTGAAGGGCGAAGACTAAGGTGGTAGAATTGTTTGACGGAGTTGGCGAAGGAGTAATCAATGCCAAATAGTGGCCATCGAACTGTAAAGTGACTAAGCTTGTCTATGGCAGAGTTTCAGGAATGCCAGAGATATTTAAGGATAAGGTGAAGAACCTCAATACAGTTGGACGCGTCATTGAGAGATGTCTCATGGGAAGAGACATGGACAGTAAGAAAATTATGAAACCATAATTGGAACCGTTGTTGAGAAGTGGCATGAGGATGGCAGTGGAGCACTCCTTAAGAAGAGAAGATGGTATGCAATCTAGGACCCGAAATGGATGAGTAAGTTGAAATGATGATACCTGTTGCACATCGAAGCGTGTTTCAGGATATGTTCTGTTGACAAGCAGCTAAGTCCAATGAAAAGTTTTATATCAAGAAAAGAGAATTGGATTATTTTATTATGATGAACCATTAAGATGTTTCATACGAGAAACGCAAGCTCAGTAGTAAGTAATGAGTTCTCTGAACAGGATAGTGAATAATAAGTTGAAGTCCCTTTATTGGAAGAAGAAGACGAGTGTACGAGGACTCATGGTTATAGTAGACCAGTTTTGAAAGATAATGATGAGGCTTTGAAGCTCAAGATCAATTAACCGGAGGGATTCGAAGGTAATTTAAGAGGTATGGTAAAACCATAGATACCGTAGCTGTCTCGGAAAGATTATGGGTATGAAATCCTTATGGATAGATATAGAACGATTAGTAATGGGACTCAGATCCTCAGTGGATCCAGTGAATGAAAGACGTGAACCTTCCGAAACCATAAGTCATTTTAGAAATTGCCACAAGTGATTTAAGTTTGAAATTTAAACTACTCCAGGTGTACCTTGAGGTCGGTTTCTATGATGTTGAAACGATAATACAAGTTGGATGGACCATGAGATGGTCACAGGAATCAGGACATGGAGAATAAGTAAGAATCAGAGTATGAGCCGTTGATAGGAGCTTTGTTAGGCTCGTAACAGTTGTCGAAAACCGTTTACAAGTTTTGGCGTATTATCGTGAAGGTAAGTATATGGTTTATGTCCAAAAGGAAACAGTGTCAAATGACGATCAATCAGTAAGTTCAACAGGTGGTTTAAGCCATAAGAGAGTCAGCGAATGTAAGATGATTTTGCTGTGATAGCTATAAGACATTAAGGAACAAGTCAGCCAGAGGATTTGATAAGGGTGTATTATTCCTACTCCAAAGTGTTTTGTTTAGATCAGAGTTGCGCAGCGGAAAAGTAATTCAAGGATGCTTGTGTAGTCCTTTTCAGATGAACCACAGGAAGGCAATAAGCGCCCAATTATTGAACCACGGAATATCGGTAAGCAGTGACGACTCGAACTTGTTATAAGTTCTAGGAGGAAATTTTAAGGGTTAAGCCGAGGGATATTTCAAACCTCGAAATACAAGAGAAACGGAAATCGAAATAGTTTAGGATTATGTGATAAGAATGAGAAGAATATGTTCCTAGCACAATAAGTCTAGAGCAAGGAAAGTCACCGCTAATACGGTAAATTAGCTAATTTTGCCCGGTAACTTTAGGTGGACTTGAAGAGTAATATTTAATCAACAGGATCAAGCATAAAGTAATATCAGTAAAGGTTTGTACTTGCAAGATGATACTTTGAAATAGAAGTGTTGATCAGAAAACGTCAACGCAGTGACATATGAGTTTAAACCACGTTGTACCCCGCTATGTCAACATGTCACATGTATCAGGTTATGTTAGTATTATATATACTTATCAGGCAGTACTTAAACTACTCAGATAGTAGTATAACAGATTTTCAGCTATGGGACGTGTTTTGGCATTAGTGGTACGCAATCAGGAATGTTTAAGTATGAAGGTTTTTACCGGAACAGAATTGTTGATATCACCATAGCTTAGCAGAAGAGTTCGGAAATGATTGTACTTAATGTTCACTAGTAAAGAAAGAAGGACTTTTATGAAGATTAAAAGTCACTCGTAGTCTACAGTAAAAGGATACGTAAGTTCTAGTTGTGATTAAAGAATTAAAGATTAAGTGTGCTATTTTTGGTAGCAATCAAGTAGAGCCTTCTTTTAAAAATAAGGATCTTGGACTTGATGTTCAGAAATGAGAAATGAGTTCACTATATCGATAAGTGTAATCATGATCTATGTTAGGTGATAATGTATGTTAAGACTAAACATGAGTAACATTGGCGGGGCAAATCTGGCAAGCCAGTTGAAAGGCAAATCCCGGATGTTACAAGATGAGTTAAGAGGAAGAAAGGATTCCTAATTGATGTGGTAGTGCCTCAAATATGTTAAGATTTAGAATGAAGTCCCGTTAGTCGGACAAAGATGAGGTGATGTGTTGTGTACCCGTCAGTAGTGTACACGTACTCGCTTATGTTTGCAAACGATATGCTATGAATTATACTATGTGATAAATGTAAGACGACTTATACCACTCATCACTTGGGCTAGACTCCTATGAGTCCTGGACTATCGACGCAGAAATATTTACGCTACGGTTAGAACTCGAGATAGTTAATGGTTATGATTGCGATAAGAAGCACATCGGGATGTTAGAAAGAAAGGAGCAGGCGTTAGAGGTGAAACTTCCTGCTTATACTTGGAATATTAAACGAAGTTAGAATACTTCTTACATTTGTATGTGCGGGTATAATATCAGATGTTTTCGGTGTAAGGATGATTATGTATATATATATGGAATGGTGATATAAGTCTATAAGTAAGTTGTCGTCGTATGAGACGAAAGTTAAAGATAATAATTCATGGGAATTATATGCAGTGCAGTGAACCCCTTAAAAGTGAAAATATTTGAGGAGGATAAGATTATCCGGTAAAGTATTTGAGATTTAGTGACCTTAAGTTGGTTTGCAAGAAGTAGTTGAACCAGGATCAAAGTCAAGCGAGTTGGATATGATGGTTCAGATAACCTCACATCCTACTACGTAAGAATTATGCAAATTCGCCATGAGCATTCTTAGTTAAGGGAAAAGTTGTCGAGTATATTCGACGTATAGAGTTGGAAATCCAAGGGTTTCCGATAGGCAAGACAAACTGGAGTTTCGGGCAAGTAGAGGAAGTAGTGTGAGAGACTCTTTCATGTATGATAGTGGATTCTAAATTTCGAGGACGAAATTTCTTTAAGGAGGGTAGATTGTAATATCCCGCCTAAGATTCGAATATTTATTAATATTGAGACGATGTATCAGAAATGTTGAGCAAAGGACAATTTGGTAAATTGTCAGTTAATGGGTTTATTTATATGGGAAGTGTGTTATCCCGCTCATAAGTATCAGTTATTAGTGTTGGAAACTTGTTTAGCAAGCATGGCAATTTAGTAAATAATGGCAATGGCAATTTAGTAGATATTTGAAATGGTGAGACTATTTAAAATATGAGGTAAGATATTCCTTACCATTTATTTTCACTTTCTACACTCTTCTAAAAACCAGCCCTCTCCCTCCCTCTTCCCTCTACTCTCACGCCCTCCTCACCCTCTCCAACCATCCATCAACTCTTAATCCAAACTCTTGTAAGAAGGTATTGCAAGCAAGCTTGATTTTAAAGCTAGAACAAGAGAAGGTTAAAGAAAGAAAAGGTAAGAATCACTTCAATCTCCCTTTCTCACTCCAATTTTCGTGCCTATTGTTTGAGCCTAAACCTCTATTTTATCTTGCATGATGATTCCTGAAGAAGAAGAAGAAGTTATGGGTAGAGATTTGGAGTTGAATTGGAGGAAGTTGGAGAAACCCGTATTTGGGACAGGGCTCTATTGAAATGGTCAGAACTCTCTCCATGTAACTCCGATTTCAGTGGTTTTTGATGCTATGGAAAGCTAACAAAATTATCTACGTTTTGGTACCAATTTTGTGAAGTTTGGCTGAGTATTGAAGTCTGGGGACGAGTTTGAAGTCAGGGGTCCGAAACTGCAATCTGCAGAAATTTGGAACAAGAAAGTTAAAGGAAAAGCAAGGGATAGAACAAGGGGTCAAGAGAAGTGGAGGTAATGAGCAAGGGCTTTGGAAATCAGAACTTAGCAAGAAGAAAGCTAGCTAAATCAAGGTGAGCTCCACAGGGTTTTAGAACCCGTTTGAGTAAGTTTATGAGTTTTAGCTTTTATGAGCAAATTATGAACAATTGAGCCCTAATCCTATTTTGCTAGCAATTCTTGATTATTACATGTTGTATCCTGTTGATAAGCATTAGAAATTATCTCTTTAAACTGTATGATGTTTGGGCATGATTGGATAGACCAAAAATGGTGGAAAACATGTTTTAAACTTGCCCTATGCTGTCCAACTGCAGGTAAAATCGTGTCACGATTTTCCAATCGTGTCACGATTTCACAGGCAGAACCAAACACGATTTCTGGGCATGAAATCGTGACACGATTTCCAAATCGTGTCACGATTTTGAAGGGGACAGGATTATGTGATTTTTCATCTTTATTTGCACCGTTTCGGCTATCCAATACTGCTTCGGACTTAAGGATCAACATGTAATGATTAAGCATGGCTAAAGAGCATTTATAGACCTATCCTTGAGATGTTTAAATCAACATTATAGAGTGAGGATAGGCATAAGCTTGAGAGGATGGATGACTTAATCCTCAAGTCATTATAGAGAAGTATAAGAGCTAGTTTTGGGATTATCCCTTACTAAGCAATTATTCATAGACAATTACGTATATGCAAGCTCAAGATTGATATAGGCTTCAAGTCTAGAACCTTATATAGGTTAAGAGTACAAGAATTAGTAAGATTAAGCCGTGGCCTTCGATGTTCACGCCAGTGGGACACGAATGGTTCACGCAGAGTAAAGACTAAGATTAATACCTTTAAGTCGTGACTTTCATCGTTCACGCCAGTGGAACATGAAAGGTTCATGCATAGGCTTAAAGAATAATTATTCGCCTCTTTCGCCGTTCACGCCAGTGGGACACGGGAGGTATACGCATCAGTTAAGACTAATGTTAAGTCGTGTCTTCTGTTGTTCACGCCAGTGGGACACAGGAGGTTCACGCCAGTGGGACGCGTTATTCCGCAAGGATGACCGCACGACGACAAGAGGAGTCCGGTGTTAGCCTGATATGATAGGAATTTTCACCGGTTATCAGGGGAATGTGCTTCGGGGTTACTCCACCCGGGGGCATTCCGTAAAATGAACCCAGATAATATTGCTTGTTCAACGCTAACAGCTAACATAAGACATGTAACAGTTAATATTTATTCATGTTATCAGACAAAGAATAGTTATCAGACAGGTATCAGATATCAGGTATCAGACTCAGACAGTGATCCTAGGTTTCCCCTTGATCACTAGTTTAGCAGGATGTAGTTCAGTTTATAACTACACAGTTTAGCAGGAACAGTCAGGTAACCCGCTATGGGTAAGGTTAAGACTTGGCGATCATAGGTATCCCCAAGATTGCCGAGGTAGGCACGGCGACCCTAGGTTCCCTGTGGTTGCCAACAGTAGGTAGGGTAGGAGCTCACTGAGACATTATGTCTCATCCCTATCCTTCTGGTGCAGGTTTTTCAGGTAGCCACGTGGTTTTCAGATGAAGATCTTCATGAAGATGCTGGATGGAGTGCAGTTGCTCGTCAAGGACACGCTCAGGAGACTGACAGAGGGTATATATGTATATAGCAGTGTATGTTATGATATTTGGATAATTGTATAACGAGCCAACTTGTACTCATTCAGTTGTATGTATTATTGTTATTATTATTGAAAATTTTAATGTACCCAATATCAGATTAATACACATGCTAAATATTCTAGATAATTTAGTATGGGTGTTACAATTGGTATCAGAGCAGGTCGATTCAGACCGTGCCTTGGGTCATTAAAGATTCAATAGAAGTAGTGGGACCATTGGGTTCCAGATATTATTCTAAAGGTCACATCTAGCTGAGCCTGATCAACTCAGTCTAGTATATGACAGTTAGGATAAATGTCCGAGAGCTGAATATGACCAAGGAGGAATGAAGCTTGTGAAGGGCGAAGACTAAGGTGGTAGAATTGTTTGACGGAGTTGGCGAAGGAGTAATCAACGCCAAATAGTGGCCATCGAACTGTAAAGTGACTAAGCTTGTCTATGGCAGAGTTTCAGGAATGCCAGAGATATTTAAGGATAAGGTGAAGAACCTCAATACAGTTGGACGCGTCATTGAGAGATGTCTCATGGGAAGAGACATGGACAGTAAGAAAATTATGAAACCATAATTGGAACCGTTGTTGAGAAGTGGCATGAGGATGGCAGTGGAGCACTCCTTAAGAAGAGAAGATGGTATGCAATCTAGGACCCGAAATGGATGAGTAAGTTGAAATGATGATACCTGTTGCACATCGAAGCGTGTTTCAGGATATGTTCTGTTGACAAGCAGCTAAGTCCAATGAAAAGTTTTATATCAAGAAAGAGAATTGGATTATTTTATTATGATGAACCATTAAGATGTTTCATACGAGAAACGCAAGCTCAGTAGTAAGTAATGAGTTCTCTGAACAGGATAGTGAATAATAAGTTGAAGTCCCTTTATTGGAAGAAGAAGACGAGTGTACGAGGACTCATGGTTATAGTAGACCAGTTTTGAAAGATAATGATGAGGCTTTGAAGCTCAAGATCAATTAACCGGAGGGATTCGAAGGTAATTTAAGAGGTATGGTAAAACCATAGATACCGTAGCTGTCTCTGAAAGATTATGGGTATGAAATCCTTATGGATAGATATAGAACGATTAGTAATGGGACTCAGATCCTCAGTGGATCCAGTGAATGAAAGACGTGAACCTTCCGAAACCATAAGTCATTTTAGAAATTGCCACAAGTGATTTAAGTTTGAAATTTAAACTACTCCAGGTGTACCTTGAGGTCGGTTTCTATGATGTTGAAACGATAATACAAGTTGGATGGACCATGAGATGGTCACAGGAATCAGGACATGGAGAATAAGTAAGAATCAGAGTATGAGCCGTTGATAGGAGCTTTGTTAGGCTCGTAACAGTTGTCGAAAACCGTTTACAAGTTTTGGCGTATTATCGTGAAGGTAAGTATATGGTTTATGTCCAAAAGGAAACACAGTGTCAAATGACGATCAATCAGTAAGTTCAACAGGTGGTTTAAGCCATAAGAGAGTCAGCGAATGTAAGATGATTTTGCTGTGATAGCTATAAGACATTAAGGAACAAGTCAGCCAGAGGATTTGATAAGGGTGTATTATTCCTACTCCAAAGTGTTTTGTTTAGATCAGAGTTGCGCAGCGGAAAAGTAATTCAAGGATGCTTGTGTAGTCCTTTTCAGATGAACCACAGGAAGGCAATAAGCGCCCAATTATTGAACCACGGAATATCGGTAAGCAGTGACGACTCGAACTTGTTATAAGTTCTAGGAGGAAATTTTAAGGGTTAAGCCGAGGGATATTTCAAACCTCGAAATACAAGAGAAACGGAAATCGAAATAGTTTAGGATTATGTGATAAGAATGAGAAGAATATGTTCCTAGCACAATAAGTCTAGAGCAAGGAAAGTCACCGCTAATACGGTAAATTAGCTAATTTTGCCCGGTAACTTTAGGTGGACTTGAAGAGTAATATTTAATCAACAGGATCAAGCATAAAGTAATATCAGTAAAGGTTGTACTTGCAAGATGATACTTTGAAATAGAAGTGTTGATCAGAAAACGTCAACGCAGTGACATATGAGTTTAAACCACGTTGTACCCCGCTATGTCAACATGTCACATGTATCAGGTTATGTTAGTATTATATATACTTATCAGGCAGTACTTAAACTACTCAGATAGTAGTATAACAGATTTTCAGCTATGGGACGTGTTTTGGCATTAGTGGTACGCAATCAGGAATGTTTAAGTATGAAGGTTTTTACCGGAACAGAATTGTTGATATCACCATAGCTTAGCAGAAGAGTTCGGAAATGATTGTACTTAATGTTCACTAGTAAAGAAAGAAGGACTTTTATGAAGATTAAAAGTCACTCGTAGTCTACAGTAAAAGGATACGTAAGTTCTAGTTGTGATTAAAGAATTAAAGATTAAGTGTGCTATTTTTGGTAGCAATCAAGTAGAGCCTTCTTTTAAAAATAAGGATCTTGGACTTGATGTTCAGAAATGAGAAATGAGTTCACTATATCGATAAGTGTAATCATGATCTATGTTAGGTGATAATGTATGTTAAGACTAAACATGAGTAACATTGGCGGGGCAAACCTGGCAAGCCAGTTTAAAGGCAAATCCCGGATGTTACAAGATGAGTTAAGAGGAAGAAAGGATTCCTAATTGATGTGGTAGTGCCTCAAATATGTTAAGATTTAGAATGAAGTCCCGTTAGTCGGACAAAGATGAGGTGATGTGTTGTGTACCCGTCAGTAGTGTACACGTACTCGCTTATGTATGCAAACGATATGCTATGAATTATACTATGTGATAAATGTAAGACGACTTATACCACTCATCACTTGGGCTAGACTCCTATGAGTCCTGGACTATCGACGCAGAAATATTTACGCTACGGTTAGAACTCGAGATAGTTAATGGTTATGATTGCGATAAGAAGCACATCGGGATGTTAGAAAGAAAGGAGCAGGCGTTAGAGGTGAAACTTCCTGCTTATACTTGGAATATTAAACGAAGTTAGAATACTTCTTACATTTGTATGTGCGGGTATAATATCAGATGTTTTCGGTGTAAGGATGATTATGTATATATATATATATATGGAATGGTGATATAAGTCTATAAGTAAGTTGTCGTCGTATGAGACGAAAGTTAAAGATAATAATTCATGGGAATTATATGCAGTGCAGTGAACCCCTTAAAAGTGAAAATATTTGAGGAGGATAAGATTATCCGGTAAAGTATTTGAGATTTAGTGACCTTAAGTTGGTTTGCAAGAAGTAGTTGAACCAGGATCAAAGTCAAGCGAGTTGGATATGATGGTTCAGATAACCTCACATCCTACTACGTAAGAATTATGCAAATTCGCCATGAGCATTCTTAGTTAAGGGAAAAGTTGTCGAGTATATTCGACGTATAGAGTTGGAAATCCAAGGGTTTCCGATAGGCAAGACAAACTGGAGTTTCGGGCAAGTAGAGGAAGTAGTGTGAGAGACTCTTTCATGTATGATAGTGGATTCTAAATTTCGAGGACGAAATTTCTTTAAGGAGGGTAGATTGTAATATCCCGCCTAAGATTCGAATATTTATTAATATTGAGACGATGTATCAGAAATGTTGAGCAAAGGACAATTTGGTAAATTGTCAGTTAATGGGTTTATTTATATGGGAAGTGTGTTATCCCGCTCATAAGTATCAGTTATTAGTGTTGGAAACTTGTTTAGCAAGCATGGCAATTTAGTAAATAATGGCAATGGCAATTTAGTAGATATTTGAAATGGTGAGACTATTTAAAATATGAGGTAAGATATTCCTTACCATTTATTTCACTTTCTACACTCTTCTAAAAACCAGCCCTCTCCCTCCCTCTTCCCTCTACTCTCACGCCCTCCTCACCCTCTCCAACCATCCATCAACTCTTAATCCAAACTCTTGTAAGAAGGTATTGCAAGCAAGCTTGATTTTAAAGCTAGAACAAGAGAAGGTTAAAGAAAGAAAAGGTAAGAATCACTTCAATCTCCCTTTCTCACTCCAATTTTCGTGCCTATTGTTTGAGCCTAAACCTCTATTTTATCTTGCATGATGATTCCTGAAGAAGAAGAAGAAGTTATGGGTAGAGATTTGGAGTTGAATTGGAGGAAGTTGGAGAAACCCGTATTTGGGACAGGGCTCTATTGAAATGGTCAGAACTCTCTCCATGTAACTCCGATTTCAGTGGTTTTTGATGCTATGGAAAGCTAACAAAATTATCTACGTTTTGGTACCAATTTTGTGAAGTTTGGCCGAGTATTGAAGTCTGGGGACGAGTTTGAAGTCAGGGGTCCGAAACTGCAATCTGCAGAAATTTGGAACAAGAAAGTTAAAGGAAAAGCAAGGGATAGAACAAGGGGTCAAGAGAAGTGGAGGTAATGAGCAAGGGCTTTGGAAATCAGAACTTAGCAAGAAGAAAGCTAGCTAAATCAAGGTGAGCTCCACAGGGTTTTAGAACCCGTTTGAGTAAGTTTATGAGTTTTAGCTTTTATGAGCAAATTATGAACAATTGAGCCCTAATCCTATTTTGCTAGCAATTCTTGATTATTACATGTTGTATCCTGTTGATAAGCATTAGAAATTATCTCTTTGAACTGTATGATGTTTGGGCATGATTGGATAGACCAAAAATGGTGGAAAACATGTTTTAAACTTGCCCTATGCTGTCCAACTGCAGGTAAAATCGTGTCACGATTTTCCAATCGTGTCACGATTTCACAGGCAGAACCAAACACGATTTCTGGGCATGAAATCGTGACACGATTTCCAAATCGTGTCACGATTTTGAAGGGGACAGGATTATGTGATTTTTCATCTTTATTTGCACCGTTTCGGCTATCCAATATTGCTTCGGACTTAAGGATCAACATGTAATGATTAAGCATGGCTAAAGAGCATTTATAGACCTATCCTTGAGATGTTTAAATCAACATTATAGAGTGAGGATAGGCATAAGCTTGAGAGGATGGATGACTTAATCCTCAAGTCATTATAGAGAAGTATAAGAGCTAGTTTTGGGATTATCCCTTACTAAGCAATTATTCATAAACAATTACGTATATGCAAGCTCAAGATTGATATAGGCTTCAAGTCTAGAACCTTATATAGGTTAAGAGTACAAGAATTAGTAAGATTAAGCCGTGGCCTTCGATGTTCACGCCAGTGGGACACGAATGGTTCACGTAGAGTAAAGACTAAGATTAATACCTTTAAGTCGTGACTTTCATCGTTCACGCCAGTGGAACATGAAAGGTTCATGCATAGGCTTAAAGAATAATTATTCGCCTCTTTCGCCGTTCACGCCAGTGGGACACGGGAGGTATACGCATCAGTTAAGACTAATGTTAAGTCGTGTCTTCTGTTGTTCACGCCAGTGGGACACAGGAGGTTCACGCCAGTGGGACGCGTTATTCCGCAAGGATGACCGCACGACGACAAGAGGAGTCCGGTGTTAGCCTGATATGATAGGAATTTTCACCGGTTATCAGGGGAATGTGCTTCGGGGTTACTCCACCCGGGGGCATTCCGTAAAATGAACCCAGATAATATTGCTTGTTCAACGCTAACAGCTAACATAAGACATGTAACAGTTAATATTTATTCATGTTATCAGACAAAGAATAGTTATCAGACAGGTATCAGATATCAGGTATCAGACTCAGACAGTGATCCTAGGTTTCTCCTTGATCACTAGTTTAGCAGGATGTAGTTCAGTTTATAACTACACAGTTTAGCAGGAACAGTCAGGTAACCCTCTATGGGTAAGGTTAAGACTTGGCGATCATAGGTATCCCCAAGATTGCCGAGGTAGGCACGGCGACCCTAGGTTCCCTGTGGTTGCCAACAGTAGGTAGGGTAGGAGCTCACTGAGACATTATGTCTCATCCCTATCCTTCTGGTGCAGGTTTTTCAGGTAGCCACGTGGTTTTCAGATGAAGATCTTCATGAAGATGCTGGATGGAGTGCAGTTGCTCGTCAAGGACACGCTCAGGAGACTGACAGAGGGTATATATGTATATAGCAGTGTATGTTATGATATTTGGATAATTGTATAACGAGCCAACTTGTACTCATTCAGTTGTATGTATTATTGTTATTATTATTGAAAATTTTAATGTACCCAGTATCAGATTAATACACATGCTAAATATTCTAGATAATTTAGTATGGGTGTTACAATCAAACAATTCTTATAAGTCTTCCTTCAACCATGCAGTCTCATACCTGCACGACGTCAGGAACCATCTCATTCCAATGTGAATACGGTTGCTTAGAAGATGCCAGGAGCCGCTCATTGCCATGCCCTGTGCATCGGCGATCACTCCCCGCCCTTGTAAGCCTCAGGCATTGCAATATATATGTAAATTTCAAACAAAAAGTGGTTTTCTCCGTGATGTTGTTACACCATACGTCAGTGAACAAGATCAATATACTCATGTTGGTCAAATACTTAACTGAAATATTGCTCATGGTATCCCTTTTTTGAAAGAATTTTATAGAATGAACATTGTTTTATTTCAGATGTCTCCAAGTCCAAAAAATTTCGTAAAAATCACTGTATTTAGTTGTTTATTATACTTGTTCTACGGTGTAGACCAGTTCTCCTAATACTCTAAAATTGATTTTTGTTCTTGGGTATGATTTATGTCCTCCCTAAAATAAAATTCCTTCAATAGTAATATTATTTGTTGCGCGCACACACATATTTAAAGAAACATTTCAAAGAAGAAAAGCTTGAATAAAAAATTATAAAGTATACAAATTGCTAAAATAAATTTGAGAATTGTAATTCTAAATGAAACTTTTGTTTTTTTGTTTGATTTAATTATTAAAAAAATATTAAAATCAATTTTAGATAAAAAAAATTGATTTGAGACTAATATTTTAAATTACGAACATTCACATTTTATTAATTACAGTGGAAATAATGGTCATTACAACTATCCTTGAGGGGATTGGAACTATGCATACACCTTAAGGTTACAAGACTAACTTTTAAAAAGGGAGCTAGCGCCTAAAATGCAAACAAGGCTATTCACGAAAATGTTTAAAAAATTATTTTAACTTGTTGAATTGAACTAATATCACGAAACATTATTTTGTCTCACTGGTAAATTATCATTTAAATTAAATAGAGGGTCGTGATTTCTTTAAACTAAAAGTTATAAATAGTATAACGGCACCTCTAATAATGGTTTAAAATTTGAAATAATTTAGACATTTATCCATGTTATGTTATCTTAACGATCATATCTATGAAATATAGATTATTTATATATTTTTGTCCCAGTTGTTTGACGTTACAACTTTACCTATATTTTTAAGTATCATATAAAACATTAAAATAAAAGGACATGTCAGTGTTAGAAAAATAAGAAATTTATAAAAGTATTTTTATATAGAATGTATTCAATTATAACTTTAAATCCTTTGAGCTCAATTTGACACACTATCTGTGTATAAAGTTTAAGATTGGCACCCCAACTAGGACATGCATCAAGAGTAGCGAGGAACTTTTAATCCATTTATATAGTATTTTTTTATTTTGTAAGCGAGGAGCAAGGACATGCATCAAGAGTAAACAACGACATCCCAACTAGGTTGGCACCCCACAAAACCTCCATCCTATACAGTTTAAGATTGTCAACCAACCATATAGAAATCATATATGTGACTTTAGAAGTAGTTATGATTAAAGGCAAATGTTTTTAACGATCTAACGAATATGATTGATTGACAATGAAAAAACCCTTCACATATGTAGTGCAAATATTATTAAATCTTTATTTATTGAATTTTTACCATTCAAATTTTATAAAAGATATATAATTATATGGTCTTAGTATTTCTGTTGTTTGATTTAATCAGGGAAACAACGTATTAAGCTTCAAAACAATGGAATCAAAATATGGATGGTAATGAAATAAATTCATTTTCAATTAATAATAAAATTTTGAAAAATTAACCAAAATTAAATGGTTGTTACAATTTTTCAGTTTTCTTGTTGCTACATTTATTGTTATCTTGGTAAATCTTCGATGTTTCTTTACAGTTTGCAAGTCCATATTGTAGAATCATTGAACCCTGCACAAAAATGAAAAAAAAAAAGGTTTAGAACAAAAAAAAAATCTGCTAGCAATTAAATAATACTTAGGCTTTTTGTGTTGGTAGGAGAAATGTCAGGTTAGATTATAAGGAGTTATTGGTTTTAACTCGTTCCATTTAAAAAAACAATTATTAACTAACTTTTGATATTTTAAAAAACAATATATGCATATGTGTGAGAAAAACTTACGTGTTGCAATCAACACTTGGATCAAATGGGACACTGAGAGTAATGTTGCAAAGTTGTGGTAGTTGTCTTGATCTATCAGAGTTAACTCCAAATCTTGATGCAGCAGGTTTGAGACAATTACTGTAACACACATACTAACTGTAACTAGTATGTTAGCATGTGCGTTAAACTGATACTAGATACATTTAAAATTTTCAATAATAATATTACATCACAACAGAATAAATACATGTTTACTCGTTTGTACAATAATCCAATACTGTTACAATACTTTGACAAATGTCCATAATGCTTCTGAGCTGGTACACAACGAGCAATTGCACTCCATCCAGTACCTCTATGAAGATCTTCGTCACGAACCTCTGACTAACCTGTAACCCTGCACCAGAAGGAATGGGATGAGACATAATGTCTCAGTGAGCTCCAGCCCAACCAACTGTTGGCAACCACAGGGAACCTAGGGTCGCCATGCCTACCTTGGCAATCTTGGGGATTTCCTATGATCGCCAAGTCTTTCATCTGCCTATGACTATAAATCCTCCTGTAACTATGATTTGAACTGCCTATAACCTTTGCTGTGACTATCTATAACCATAACTGTAATCTACCTATAACTTTAACTTAGTGATCGAGGGGAAACCTAGGATCACTTTCTGATGACTGTCTATAACTATAACTATGAGTTTCCTGTGACTATAACTATAACTGTAACTTTGACTATAACTATAAAACATAAAACATAAACACAGTTCGATAGCAGTTTTATGTTAGCTGTTAGCGTTGAACAAACAATTAATCTGAGTTCATTTTACGGAGTGCGGCCCGGGTGGAGTAACCCCGAGGACAGCTCCCTATGAACCGGTGAAATTCCTATCATGTCAGGCTAACACCGGACTCCCTATGAAACGTGTGGACAACCCTCTCGGTGAAGTCCCATCCGACGAATCCCGGAGTCTGATGAACACGCCCTATGACTGTGAAACGTGCAAGCACGCCAATAACTTTGATCTTTAATTCTTTAATTCTTTAACTTTATCGTATGAACATATAATCTGTTACTGTAATCAAAACAATCCTATAACGTATAAACTATAATCTATGATACTTGGCTTATCGTTCTCATAAGCCTCCTATGATTGTTGGGAACCAACACTATAATCTTATCTGTAACTCCAAATGCCGAAGCATTCCTATTACTCTAGTATTCTAATCCGAATACATCTAAAACCTTGTTCACCTAAAATAGGTTCTTGACTTATCCAAGTCATATACTTTTCCTTAAGAGTCAACAACTCACAAGTAATGGAATCATCCATCTAATCCTTAGTATCATACTCTGAAATCCTGTTATCCTATCAAGGGTTCGACATATCGTTATCATATGCCGTCTTAGGATTATCTATTCTATTATCCCTTATACTCCTATTGCATCGCTAAGCCTTGTTCATTCATTTCGCATACGTTATATGCCTCGGATATGCCACAATGGTGTTTTTCTTATAAAATAAGGTTTTCCTTGAAAATGGTTACCAAAAGCCTCGCCTGACACGTGCACAGGTCACAGAACGAAGCAGAAAAAGTCATAAATATGCTGCCCATTGTAGTACCCTAATTTTGTCCTACGCATTTTAAAACAAAATCAAAAAAAAAAATCAAAGAGGGGAAAAAGTCAAAAGTCAACAAAAGTCAACAGAAAAGTCAACTTTTCAAAATTGAGGACTTCGCACTGCGAAGCTCACTTCGCACTGCGAAGTCTGCGATTTTTCTGCAGATTTTTGGTTTCTTGGATTTAATTCCAGAATTTGTTGCATATCATTTCCATAATTATTTTAAGTAGCATTCATGGCTAATTGGGCCAAGCAAAGCCAGAGTTGAAGGACTTGCCATTAATGCCAAGGTTGGAAGCTTTTTCTTCCAACCTAGCATGTGACAAGCAAGTGGGCTTGCCCTTGGGCAGCTCTAGTCCCTCCCATGTGACCTGCTAACCACCACAAGGTTGCCAGCCACCTGCTTGAGGACTTTCCTCCTGCTTGCTCCCCCCAAAACCAGTCAAACCAGCTGGATTTTTCACTTGAAAAACCATGATTGCCTACTCTGTTTTGCAGCAGCTTTTCACCCTCTCACACCAGCCAATTATAGCCTTTTTCATCCCTCAATCTCTGCACATCACAGTGCACGTTTTTATTGACCAACCATTGAGATTGCAAGGATTGATCCCCAAGCATTAGCCAATTGCAAATCAGCTTTGTTCTTCATCATTACCTTCTAGAATTAGTTGAATTTGTGGCTGAAATCAGGCTGGATCTTGCCCCTTGGTACAAGGCAAGGTTGCCTCTATCCATTAGCATTTAATGCAAAGGGATTCAGCTTGATCGTAGCCACAAATCAGCTGAATTTTGGGATTTTGTAATGATGACAAAGATTTGGTTTTTGGCCTATAAGTAGAAGGCAATGCCCAAGGATCCAAACAGTTAACAACAGCATTTCAAGAGCAGAAACTCTACTCATTTTAGCCTACAAATCTCCACCAAACAACCAGAAAAAAACCATCCAACACAAAGCTTTCCAAAGTTCCAAAACCATCACCAATATTCAAACCTTTGTGAAAGCCTTCAACCAAATCAAATCAATTGCAGCTGGAGCTTTGCTAAGGAGTTCTGTAAGTTTCTAAGGCTTTATATTGCATTTACAATTGTGTTTGCATAGCTATTTTGGCTCAAAACCTTTTGATTCTAAAAAACCCCTTTTGAATTTCAAAGAAATCCCAAGGTTTTCAAAACATCAAAACTGGTTTGTCCAACCTTTTTCACCCCAAAAACTCAAAGCTTTTCACCCATCTATAAGGTCCTGAGTGTGTTCAGAAGTTGTTTCTGAACAAAAGTTCAGAAACAGCTTCTGAACCCAAAATTTCGCATGCTTCGCAGTGCGAAGTCATGGTCGCAGTGCGACCATGACAGAACTCAGAACCTGAGTTTTTGTGTCAAAACAACCAATTTTTGAGGTTCTAGCCCCAGAGCTCAGAACCTAA
The DNA here is from genome assembly GCA_018208015.1 of Medicago ruthenica. Classification (NCBI taxonomy): domain Eukaryota; kingdom Viridiplantae; phylum Streptophyta; class Magnoliopsida; order Fabales; family Fabaceae; genus Medicago; species Medicago ruthenica. The sequence goes on from WNNG01000476.1 coordinate 26,877, forward strand.
GAGTTTTTAAACCCATGTTCTTCAAACCATAACAAGGTTTTTGCATAATTTTGACAAAATCACAAGTTCGTATGACCATTTTGTGGATAACTTGCAAAGCAAGTTATGTTCCCAAACTTTCAAAACCACATGAACAAACAAGCTATGTTCATCTTTTCAATCTAAACTTGAACAATAAATATTGTTCATGATGTTCAAAACTCAAAGATGAACATACACCGTTTACGTTCGCATTTTCGCAAAATGAGACGAACTTGCGCGTTTTTTAGCAAATTTGCTAAACCTTCCCATTTTGGGTTTTCAAACCATATGTTTTGTAACACCTTGGGATTTCTAAAGAATTCAACCCAAAAACATGAATGAAAAAGGGATGGTGTGACGTATGTCTCTCCATCGCCCCGATTGTACGAATGCGTGACGTATGTCTCGTCGCTCGGACAATCGTCATTCCCTTTTTTCAATATGTACAACCCTAACCAAACCAAATCTTGGCCCCTTGTGGTCAATCCAAACCTTTTGGTCCCCCGTTGGCCATTAGACTCAACCCCTCGACTCGTTAGAGTTCACTCGGTCAATGTTCGACTCGTCCGAGTCCATTGTACCCGTTCTTGATCTCAGTGGATCAATCGAACAATCGCCCGACTCTTCGGAGTCCACTCGGTCAATGTTTGACTTATATGAGTCCATTGTACCTCTCTTGGTCCCATAGCGACCAATTTCAACCCTCTACCCTAACGGACGTACCTTTTAACAATTCTAATGCGATTCGTGAACGAACGCTTAATAAGTCTCCAAGCGCGAGCATACAAGCTACGTTTAATCGCAAGAATTTGGTTAAAACATCGTCCAATTAAAAACAACCAACACATATACGTTTTTCTACCAAAGAACTACGTATGCTTTGAATTCTCCGACTACCGGGAGATACGTAGGAGCAAGATCGACATCTTGTCAAGCACAATAATAAAAACTTTTTCTTTCTTCCGTTTGTTTTTATCTCTTTCCCCCTTTTTATTATGTTTTTAACATAAATGAACATGCACGCAAATTATTAAAAAAACAATTCAAGCTTTAACCAAATAGAAGGTTCCCGTTGAGTACAGCGGACGTGAGGGGTGCTAATACCTTCCCCTTGCGTAACCGACTCCCGAACCCGACAATGGTTGCGATGACCTAATCCTTATCCTCATCGTCAAAAGGGTTTTATTATCGTTTCCCTTTACAACAAAAAAAAACTTAAGGGTTTATCAACGTTCCCTTTACACAAAAACTTTGGTGGCGGCTTCACAAAGGCCCTCCGAGCGTTCGAGGACGACCTCGGAGGATTTGCGCGTCTTTTTCCCGAGGAAAAAAACGAGGTGCGCACAGCTGGCGACTTCACTGGGGACCCTGTTCCCACTAGTGAGTCAAGCCTAACGTATTTGGTTTAAAGCCAATTGTTTTATTGTCTTTGCGTGCCATGTTTATTTATTTTATTCATACATGTTATATTTATGCTTTATGTTTATATTTGCTTTATCTGCTTTATATTCATATCATATATATCAAATGCGGGGGTTACTTGAGTGATGTTACTCCACATTGTTCGGGTTAATGCCGAACGTGTGAGGCTCTCTACCCGAGCTTGAGAGAAAAACTAAGTTAGAAGGAGGTTGTGTGCGGAAGCCCGCGTTGACGTATGTCCGTGAGGTAGGATGCCCAACCCCGCTTAGAGGAGATTTTCACGTGGAATTAATTGAAGTCATGTCGACGTATGTCCATAGACAACCCTAATTCCATGTGAGATCTATGACTCTAGGGACCTCTTCTTAGGAGATATCATCTTTAGAGCCTACACGTGAGGATGGGGGGAAGTTCCGAACCTTCATATACCAAACCCCTGCATACCATGCATTTGCATTCATGAAAAAATTTACGCATAAACAAAATAAAGGGGCATATTTTTGCATACTCATTGCATTCATACATTTACATGCATTTTCATGCATTTGAAAGCAAAACCCTCACATCATTCCCTCACCAAACACCAAAAAAAGGGGAAGTACCCGACCCGGTGTACAGTAGCGTTTCGGAAGAGATCCGAGCAACCGGAAGGCCATCGAAATTTCGGAAATCTTTTTTTCTCCAAGTAATTTATCTTGTTTTTCAAAAAAAAAAACAATCATTTTGCTCTTCCCAAGGCAAATGATTAATTTTTAGGGGACCCCCATATTTCAAATCATTTTCGTCATTAATAAAGTTGCAGTTTATGTTCAAAAGAGTTCGTTTTTCTTTCGTTCTCAAATAAATTTTCATAAACCCTACAAAAAAAAATCATCATAAATACACCACCAAAAATAACACTGCTACAATCCCTTTTGACTTCAATCTTCGAATTAACCAAACGGAAGATGATAATAAGGACGATTTTGAACCTCCTGAAGGATTGTCCCGACTTGGGGATCAAGAGGATAGGGTAATACAACCTCACCAAGAGAGCCCTCAAAAGAATGGCACTACAGTTTTCCCTCTGCCGGGGCACACTCTACAAGAGAAATTAGGTCTTACTCAGATGTGAAGCAGTCATGCTCACCGAAGAAATCCATGAGGAGTCCTTCCAAACCCATGCCAAGACATGTCACAAGTGACAAAATTATGCCAACAAGGGGCACATACCACAAACACCTCTGAATGTCATGACATCACCCTAGCCTTTTTCTATGTGGGGCATAAACATATTCGGAATGATTGAGCCAAAGGCTTCAAAAGGGCACCAGTTCATACTAGCTGCCATCAACTGTTTCACCAAATGGGTCGAAGCAGCTTCCTATGCAAACATGACCAAACAAGTGGTCGCCCAACTCATCAAAAAAAAAGAAACCATTTGCCGTTACGGCACTCCCCACAAATTCCCACAAAAAGCCAAGTCGTCATTGGCATTCCTCACATTCCCAAACAAACAAAGCCCAATTTTCATTGGCATCCCCCAAACACAAAAAGCCAAGTCATCATTGGCATTCCTCACATCTCCAACAAAAGACCAATTTTCATTGGCACACACAATTTCCAAACAAAAAGCCCAATTTCCATTGGCAATCACAAACCCCACTTCCAATAAAAGCCCAATTGTCATTGGCATTCCCATCCAAAAAAAAAAACACACAAAAGCCCGACCTTGCTCGGAAGCCAAAAAACAAAAGCCCGACCTCGCTCGGCATCCAAACAAAAGTCCGACCTTGTTCGGCATCCCATCATAAAAGCCCGACCTTGCTCGGCATCCAAAAAAACAAAAAGCCCGACCTCGCTCGGGATCCCACAATAAAAGCCCGACCTCGCTCGGCATCCAAACACCCAAAAGCCCAATTTTCATTGGCACTCACAAACATATTCCCAAATACCATTTCCAATAAAAGCCCAATTTTCATTGGCCCTTACAAACACAATCACACATAAAGCCCAATTTTCATTGGCATCTCCACTCCAATCACAAAAAGCCCGACCTCGCTCGGCAACCAAAAACAAAAAGTCCGACCTTGCTCGGCATCCAAACACCCAAGACCCAATTTCCATTGGCATTCAAACACAAACAAGGTTCGACCAACTAAACCCCATAAAAGAGAAACACCTCACAGCATTGGGGCATGGACAGCTCGACAAGAAAGTTCATTCTCAAGAATTTAGAGAAGAAGACTTAATGCTTGAAAAAGGTATTACCCATCCACAAGGATCCCCCTATCAATAAACTCCGGCGCAGTCAAAAAAATATATATGCCAAAAAGAAAAAGAGCTCGCTAAATCGAAAACCCGAAAGGGGCGGTTTAGGCAATAGAGAGCGTCCTGCTAGATCGAAAACCTGAAAAGGCGGTCTAGGCAAAAATTAAGGACATCAAAAAAGGAAATATACCCCAGTGGACTGAAAACTCGAAAGAGCGGTCCAGGTAAAAGTTAGGGGTTTCAAAACAAAAAAAAAAGGGAAGGGCAAAAGACTGCGGCACGTGAGGTCCGGACAGAATTCAAGAGGGAAAGAATCAACCTCATTATCATCTTTCAAAAACAAATTATTTCGAAGTCATAGGGAAAGTAGCACGTGAAACCCAAGCAAATTTCCATTTGTCTTTTTGTTTCTTCTTTTCTCCCTATCTCAGTAATCACCTCTTATAGGGATTATCATTTTCACGAATAGTTACCCATACAAGGGACTAAGTTTCGTTAAATCAAAGTCATTTTAAAACCTTATCATTGTTATGCGTCCTTACTTGCTCATAAAATGTGTTTTTATTCATGATAGATAATGCATTGAAATATGGGAATAACATAAAAAAACAAAAAAATGTGTGTTTTTTTTACTTGGACGTTAAATGTCGAAAGAATTTCGTTGGTCCCCGGTATTGCATCAGAGGACTCAAAACTTGAAGCTTTGCATCAGTCATTTTAAGACTCATGCTCTTCAGCAGAAACAAGTGCGTAGCTCACGGCGCGTAAAACGCAAAGATCCCGGGTGTCAGAGGAACAAATTTCCCCAAATAAAGCTCACCCTCATACATCTTTTTCATCCACTAAGGCCGGATATCGATCATGCTTCCAAAATGATCCTTATATCCCCAGTGAGATCAACCAAAACCAAAAAGCCCGACCTCGCTCGGCAACCAACAAAAAGCCCGACCTCGTTCGGCAACCAAAATCAAAAAGCCCGGCCTCGCTCGGCAACCAACAAAAAGCCCGACCTCGCTCGGCAACCAAACAAAAAGTCCAATAATCATTGGCGAACCAAAGTCCAATATTCATTGGCAAACCAAAGAACTACGTAAGCTTTGAATTCTCCATCCCACCGGGAGATACGTAGGAGCAAGATCATCATCTTGTCAAGCACAACAAAAAGAAAGCCCAATATTCATTGGCCCACAATAAAGCCAAACCTCATTGATATTCCCCAGGGAGTCTCAACCCCAAACAAAATGTCCAATCATTATTGGCAAACCCACACAAATCTTCGGGCTTAGGCTCGAACTACACCGGTTTTGATCCCATTTGGGTATGGAGGCAAAGGACCTCGTCCTTCCAAACCGACCAACCAAAAAACAAAACAAACAAACAAAAAGAGAGCCCAATTGTCAGTAACACAACCACAAACAAAGACCGACTCTGCTCGGCACCCAGCCAGCATTTTTTCATGTTTATTCATGCATGCATATACAAATCATTCATACACATGCATTTCATATCATGCCATGCATCCTCAACAAGGATTTTCCAGTGAGTATCACATATTCACCAACATCCATCAACATTCAACCAGGGGCACCTATTTAGGGTAAGACAGCAGCTCGTTAGGAATCGACGTTCAGAAGCAGTGCCTGAATAAGATCGCCTAGCTTAGGTATCAACCTCTAGAAGCAGTACCTAGAGTAGATCACCTCCCCCAGTGTATTGACCTTCAGTGTTAGCGGCTGAATAAGATCACAGCTCGTTAGGAATCGATATTCAGAAGCAGTACCTGAATAAGATCACCTAGCTTAGGTATCCACCTCTAGAAGCAGTACCTAGAGTAAACCTCCATCTTAGGTATCGACCTCTAGTGACATCCTAGAGTAGATCACTTCCTAGCTTAGGTATCGACCTCTAGAAGCAGTACCTAGATAAGATCACCTACCTCATTGTTCCACCTCTAGAAGCAGTACCTAGAGTAAACTTCCGTCTTAGGTATCGACCTCTAGTGACATCCTAGAGTAGATCACCTCCATCAATGTTCCACCTCTAGAAGCAGTGCCTAGAGAAAATCACCATCCTCAGGAATCGACTTCTAGTGACAGTGCCTAGATAAGATTACCTTCATTCCCCAGTGGATCTACCTCCAGTGATTAGCGGCTGGATACGATCAACCTTTTCCAACCACTGCATTTGCATTTCGCGAAGGACAAAATTCGGGTCCTTCTTTTTACTTAATTGATCTCCGCAAAGAGTTCATGAGATGCCTTCGGCACTCACGTACTCTATGCGAAGAAACAATTAAGTAGGGGCAGCTGTAGTACCCTAATTTTGTCCTACGCATTTTAAAACAAAATCAAAAAAAAAAATCAAAGAGGGGAAAAAGTCAAAAGTCAACAAAAGTCAACAGAAAAGTCAACTTTTCAAAATTGAGGACTTCGCACTGCGAAGTCTGCGATTTTTCTGCAGATTTTTGGTTTCTTGGATTTAATTCCAGAATTTGTTGCATATCATTTCCATAATTATTTTAAGTAGCATTCATGGCTAATTGGGCCAAGCAAAGCCAGAGTTGAAGGACTTGCCATTAATGCCAAGGTTGGAAGCTTTTTCTTCCAACCTAGCATGTGACAAGCAAGTGGGCTTGCCCTTGGGCAGCTCTAGTCCCTCCCATGTGACCTGCTAACCACCACAAGGTTGCCAGCCACCTGCTTGAGGACTTTCCTCCTGCTTGCTCCCCCCAAAACCAGTCAAACCAGCTGGATTTTTCACTTGAAAAACCATGATTGCCTACTCTGTTTTGCAGCAGCTTTTCACCCTCTCACACCAGCCAATTATAGCCTTTTTCATCCCTCAATCTCTGCACATCACAGTGCACGTTTTTATTGACCAACCATTGAGATTGCAAGGATTGATCCCCAAGCATTAGCCAATTGCAAATCAGCTTTGTTCTTCATCATTACCTTCTAGAATTAGTTGAATTTGTGGCTGAAATCAGGCTGGATCTTGCCCCTTGGTACAAGGCAAGGTTGCCTCTATCCATTAGCATTTAATGCAAAGGGATTCAGCTTGATCTTAGCCACAAATCAGCTGAATTTTGGGATTTTGTAATGATGACAAAGATTTGGTTGTTGGCCTATAAATAGAAGGCAATGCCCAAGGATCCAAACAGTTAACAACAGCATTTCAAGAGCAGAAACTCTACTCATTTTAGCCTACAAATCTCCACCAAACAACCAGAAAAAAACCATCCAACACAAAGCTTTCCAAAGTTCCAAAACCATCACCAATATTCAAACCTTTGTGAAAGCCTTCAACCAAATCAAATCAATTGCAGCTGGAGCTTTCCTAAGGAGTTCTGTAAGTTTCTAAGGCTTTATATTGCATTTACAATTGTGTTTGCATAGCTATTTTGGCTCAAAACCTTTTGATTCTAAAAAACCCCTTTTGAATTTCAAAGAAATCCCAAGGTTTTCAAAACATCAAAAATGGTTTGTCCAACCTTTTTCACCCCAAAAACTCAAAGCTTTTCACCCATCTATAAGGTCCTGAGTGTGTTCAGAAGTTGTTTCTGAACAAAAGTTCAGAAACAGCTTCTGAACCCAAAATTTCGCATGCTTCGCAGTGCGAAGTCATGGTCGCAGTGCGACCATGACAGAACTCAGAACCTGAGTTTTTGTGTCAAAACAACCAATTTTTGAGGTTCTAGCCCCAGAGCTCAGAACCTAAGAGTTTTTAAACCCATGTTCTTCAAACCATAACAAGGTTTTTGCATAATTTTGACAAAATCACAAGTTCGTATGACCATTTTGTGGATAACTTGCAAAGCAAGTTATGTTCCCAAACTTTCAAAACCACATGAACAAACAAGCTATGTTCATCTTTTCAATCTAAACTTGAACAATAAATATTGTTCATGATGTTCAAAACTCAAAGATGAACATACACCGTTTACGTTCGCATTTTCGCAAAATGAGACGAACTTGCGCGTTTTTTAGCAAATTTGCTAAACCTTCCCATTTTGGGTTTTCAAACCATATGTTTTGTAACACCTTGGGATTTCTAAAGAATTCAACCCAAAAACATGAATGAAAAAGGGATGGTGTGACGTATGTCTCTCCATCGCCCCGATTGTACGAATGCGTGACGTATGTCTCGTCGCTCGGACAATCGTCATTCCCTTTTTTCAATATGTACAACCCTAACCAAACCAAATCTTGGCCCCTTGTGGTCAATCCAAACCTTTTGGTCCCCCGTTGGCCATTAGACTCAACCCCTCGACTCGTTAGAGTTCACTCGGTCAATGTTCGACTCGTCCGAGTCCATTGTACCCGTTCTTGATCTCAGTGGATCAATCGAACAATCGCCCGACTCTTCGGAGTCCACTCGGTCAATGTTTGACTTATATGAGTCCATTGTACCTCTCTTGGTCCCATAGCGACCAATTTCAACCCTCTACCCTAACGGACGTACCTTTTAACAATTCTAATGCGATTCGCGAACGAACGCTTAATAAGTCTCCAAGCGCGAGCATACAAGCTACGTTTAATCGCAAGAATTTGGTTAAAACATCGTCCAATTAAAAACAACCAACACATATACGTTTTTCTACCAAAGAACTACGTATGCTTTGAATTCTCCGACTACCGGGAGATACGTAGGAGCAAGATCGACATCTTGTCAAGCACAATAATAAAAACTTTTTCTTTCTTCCGTTTGTTTTTATCTCTTTCCCCCTTTTTATTATGTTTTTAACATAAATGAACATGCACGCAAATTATTAAAAAAACAATTCAAGCTTTAACCAAATAGAAGGTTCCCGTTGAGTACAGCGGACGTGAGGGGTGCTAATACCTTCCTCTTGCGTAACCGACTCCCGAACCCGACAATGGTTGCGATGACCTAATCCTTATCCTCATCGTCAAAAGGGTTTTATTATCGTTTCCCTTTACAACAAAAAAAAACTTAAGGGTTTATCAACGTTCCCTTTACACAAAAACTTTGGTGGCGGCTTCACAAAGGCCCTCCGAGCGTTCGAGGACGACCTCGGAGGATTTGCGCGTCTTTTTCCCGAGGAAAAAAACGAGGTGCGCACACCCATTTTCGCTGGGCGAAATTCATTTCGCTGGGCGATTTGAGGCAGGGAAATTTTGGTGAAAATCGTCGTATTCTCGCCCTGCGATCGCCGAGCGAAATTAACAGTTCAATACTAGTTCAAAACATGATTTTTCCACCATTTTTGACATAATAAGGCATACCCAAGCACTATAACATCATAAGGAATGATTTACAACTATGAATTGATTGATTAAAACAGGTTTGAACAAGGAATTAGCAAGCACAAGAGATTAGGGTAAAACTCTAAAATTTCTATAACTTTTCCTATGAATTCAAAACACTATAACACTCACAAAAGGGGATTCTAAAACCCCTAGGGAGCTCACCTTTATCTTGATTTGGTGCTGGTTTAGCTTAACATCAAAACCCTAGTTGAACTCTTTGATCTTTCCCTTGTTCTATTCTTTCAACTTTAGCTTGCTAGCCAAGATTTCCACAAATATTTGGATGAAGCTTGGATAGGTGATGAAGAGATGATGATGATGGCGTGTGAGAAGAGGGGAAGAGGAGAAGAGGAACCAATTTTTTTGGAGAGGAGAAGGATGAGAAGAAAAATGGGAAAAATATCTTTGTTCCCTATTTTAAACAATCCTCCCATTTCAAATAATTACCACTTTGCCATTGCCACTTAATTACTAATTTGCCATGCTTCCATTTAAATCATCTCTGATGCATCGTCTTAATACTGATAAATACTTGGGTCATAAGCGGGATATTACAATTACACACATCCCTCCTAATCTGAGTGGTGTCAGCCTTTTGATTTAAATCATTTGCTCCTGCACAACAATAACTAGTTGGTGTAGCAGGGCCAACACCCTGCAAGAAAGGAAGACATGGCAACAACGAAAAAAGAGCTGAAGTGCAGCTCACATCATCAATTTGGCGTGCATCCAATGTTGTTACTAGCATGCCTAAAACCATCACAAGCATAGAAAGAGAAATAAATTTCTTGCCCGCCATTTTAATTTAAATATGTGTATGTGTATGTGTATGATGTTTATGTGGATATTTAGAATGATTGGTCTCTGCAAGTATGCCTTAATTTATAGGCAAAACATGTTACGATTTGTTTGGTAAATCATTCATTTTTTGTTTATTTTAATATTAAAAAAATTCTTGTTAGTGATTCATTAATTTATTTCTTATTTTTCTAACATAAAAGGAAATGTTTTTACTTTCAATATTCATGGTCAAACTTATAATTAAGACAATCAATTCTAACTATAAAGAATTGTAAGAATATAATGTATTCAAAATTCTTGTAAAAGTAGTTTATTTATTCTTGTACTCATGTTCACACATTCTAAAAACGTAAATATAAAATTACTAGATTATTATGCATTGTTAACAAGACAAAAAAATTAAGAATAATTTAATAAGACAAAATGGAAATATGTAAAAAAAATTATTATGCTCAATGAAAATAAATTGTTTTAAATCAATGTGTGATGTAGATTATATGACATTTTTTTATTTTTGTTGTGTTAATCTCGTTAATTACAATAAATCATTTAATCAGCATTAATTTTTTGACAAAGATAGATGGATTGTAATGTCTAGTCTTAGTTCATTGTTTTATGACCTGGAAGGATATTGTTAGTTAATATTATAACCATTTTCTATATGGGTTATATTTATTTAGTTTATTATCTAGTGGAGATTAATAGTTTAAAAAAGTACTATAAGATAGAAAAAATAATTACTTTTATAAAATTATAATTCCAATTAAATATACTTTATAATATAAAATATTTGTTTTATAATGATAAATTAAATCATTTCAATGTTATGAAATTTAAGAAAATTTTACAAAGTTATCTATAAAATTTGATAAATCTTATTTTGTTATTTTCTTTTAAAAAATTAATTTGGCTAAGTGGACGTTGTTGTCTATAGCGGTGGTTGTAATGTCCATTTGAAAATTGTCGTATATGGGGTTTGAACTTCACCCTTTAAGATTGTAAAGATAAGTGCTTACTAGAGCTAACACCTGATGTGTAATTATTTTCTATAAATAAATAAACTTAAACCATATATGTAACATCCCATATGACTTTAAGTATTGTCGACTGACCCCATAAACCAACACGAGTTCTTTCAGCGTGCTTTGTCCTCAATCGAACAATTTTCGGAAAACTTTCCTGAAGGTCACCCATCCCAAAATTGATCCAAGTCAAGCACACTTAACTGTGGAGTTCTTATCGTCCGGGCTACTTAAAAGAAGATGCATCTTTTTGGTATAGGTAGTATCAAACAATTCTTATAAGTCTTCCTTCAACCATGCAGTCTCATACCTGCACGACGTCAGGAACCATCTCATTCCAATGTGAATACGGTTCCTTAGAAGATGCCAGGAGCCGCTCATTGCCATGCCCTGTGCATCGGCGATCACTCCCCGCCCTTGTAAGCCTCAGGCATTGCAATATATATGTAAATTTCAAACAAAAAGTGGTTTTCTCCGTGATGTTGTTACACCATACGTCAGTGAACAAGATCAATATACTCATGTTGGTCAAATACTTAACTGAAATATTGCTCATGGTATCCCTTTTTTGAAAGAATTTTATAGAATGAACATTGTTTTATTTCAGATGTCTCCAAGTCCAAAAAATTTCGTAAAAATCACTGTATTTAGTTGTTTATTATACTTGTTCTACGGTGTAGACCAGTTCTCCTAATACTCTAAAATTGATTTTTGTTCTTGGGTATGATTTATGTCCTCCCTAAAATAAAATTCCTTCAATAGTAATATTATTTGTTGCGCGCACACACATATTTAAAGAAACATTTCAAAGAAGAAAAGCTTGAATAAAAAATTATAAAGTATACAAATTGCTAAAATAAATTTGAGAATTGTAATTCTAAATGAAACTTTTGTTTTTTTTGTTTGATTTAATTATTAAAAAAATATTAAAATCAATTTTAGATAAAAAAAATTGATTTGAGACTAATATTTTAAATTACGAACATTCACATTTTATTAATTACAGTGGAAATAATGGTCATTACAACTATCCTTGAGGGGATTGGAACTATGCATACACCTTAAGGTTACAAGACTAACTTTTAAAAAGGGAGCTAGCGCCTAAAATGCAAACAAGGCTATTCACGAAAATGTTTAAAAAATTATTTTAACTTGTTGAATTGAACTAATATCACGAAACATTATTTTGTCTCACTGGTAATTCATCATTTAAATTAAATAGAGGGTCGTGATTTCTTTAAACTAAAAGTTATAAATAGTATAACGGCACCTCTAATAATGGTTTAAAATTTGAAATAATTTAGACATTTATCCATGTTATGTTATCTTAACGATCATATCTATGAAATATAGATTATTTATATATTTTTGTCCCAGTTGTTTGACGTTACAACTTTACCTATATTTTTAAGTATCATATAAAACATTAAAATAAAAGGACATGTCAGTGTTAGAAAAATAAGAAATTTATAAAAGTATTTTTATATAGAATGTATTCAATTATAACTTTAAATCCTTTGAGCTCAATTTGACACACTATCTGTGTATAAAGTTTAAGATTGGCACCCCAACTAGGACATGCATCAAGAGTAGCGAGGAACTTTTAATCCATTTATATAGTATTTTTTTATTTTGTAAGCGAGGAGCAAGGACATGCATCAAGAGTAAACAACGACATCCCAACTAGGTTGGCACCCCACAAAACCTCCATCCTATACAGTTTAAGATTGTCAACCAACCATATAGAAATCATATATGTGACTTTAGAAGTAGTTATGATTAAAGGCAAATGTTTTTAACGATCTAACGAATATGATTGATTGACAATGAAAAAACCCTTCACATATGTAGTGCAAATATTATTAAATCTTTATTTATTGAATTTTTACCATTCAAATTTTATAAAAGATATATAATTATATGGTCTTAGTATTTCTGTTGTTTGATTTAATCAGGGAAACAACGTATTAAGCTTCAAAACAATGGAATCAAAATATGGATGGTAATGAAATAAATTCATTTTCAATTAATAATAAAATTTTGAAAAATTAACCAAAATTAAATGGTTGTTACAATTTTTCAGTTTTCTTGTTGCTACATTTATTGTTATCTTGGTAAATCTTCGATGTTTCTTTACAGTTTGCAAGTCCATATTGTAGAATCATTGAACCCTGCACAAAAATGAAAAAAAAAAGGTTTAGAACAAAAAAAAAATCTGCTAGCAATTAAATAATACTTAGGCTTTTTGTGTTGGTAGGAGAAATGTCAGGTTAGATTATAAGGAGTTATTGGTTTTAACTCGTTCCATTTAAAAAAACAATTATTAACTAACTTTTGATATTTTAAAAAACAATATATGCATATGTGTGAGAAAAACTTACGTGTTGCAATCAACACTTGGATCAAACGGGACACTGAGAGTAATGTTGCAAAGTTGTGGTAGTTGTCTTGATCTATCAGAGTTAACTCCAAATCTTGATGCAGCAGGTTTGAGACAATTACACACATCCCTCCTAATCTGAGTGGTGTCAGCCTTTTGATTTAAATCATTTGCTCCTGCACAACAATAACTAGTTGGTGTAGCAGGGCCAACACCCTGCAAGAAAGGAAGACATGGCAACAACGAAAAAAGAGCTGAAGTGCAGCTCACATCATCAATTTGGCGTGCATCCAATGTTGTTACTAGCATGCCTAAAACCATCACAAGCATAGAAAGAGAAATAAATTTCTTGCCCGCCATTTTAATTTAAATATGTGTATGTGTATGTGTATGATGTTTATGTGGATATTTAGAATGATTGGTCTCTGCAAGTATGCCTTAATTTATAGGCAAAACATGTTACGATTTGTTTGGTAAATCATTCATTTTTTGTTTATTTTAATATTAAAAAAATTCTTGTTAGTGATTCATTAATTTATTTCTTATTTTTCTAACATAAAAGGAAATGTTTTTACTTTCAATATTCATGGTCAAACTTATAATTAAGACAATCAATTCTAACTATAAAGAATTGTAAGAATATAATGTATTCAAAATTCTTGTAAAAGTAGTTTATTTATTCTTGTACTCATGTTCACACATTCTAAAAACGTAAATATAAAATTACTAGATTATTATGCATTGTTAACAAGACAAAAAAATTAAGAATAATTTAATAAGACAAAATGGAAATATGTAAAAAAAATTATTATGCTCAATGAAAATAAATTGTTTTAAATCAATGTGTGATGTAGATTAATATGACATTTTTTTATTTTTGTTGTGTTAATCTCGTTAATTACAATAAATCATTTAATCAGCATTAATTTTTTGACAAAGATAGATGGATTGTAATGTCTAGTCTTAGTTCATTGTTTTATGACCTGGAAGGATATTGTTAGTTAATATTATAACCATTTTCTATATGGGTTATATTTATTTAGTTTATTATCTAGTGGAGATTAATAGTTTAAAAAAGTACTATAAGATAGAAAAAATAATTACTTTTATAAAATTATAATTCCAATTAAATATACTTTATAATATAAAATATTTGTTTTATATTGATAAATTAAATCATTTCAATGTTATGAAATTTAAGAAAATTTTACAAAGTTATCTATAAAATTTGATAAATCTTATTTTGTTATTTTCTTTTAAAAAATTAATTTGGCTAAGTGGACGTTGTTGTCTATAGCGGTGGTTGTAATGTCCATTTGAAAATTGTCGTATATGGGGTTTGAACTTCACCCTTTAAGATTGTAAAGATAAGTTCTTACTAGAGCTAACACCTGATGTGTAATTATTTTCTATAAATAAATAAACTTAAACCATATATGTAACATCCCATATGACTTTAAGTATTGTCGACTGACCCCATAAACCAACACGAGTTCTTTCAGCGTGCTTTGTCCTCAATCGCACAATTTTCGGAAAACTTTCCTGAAGGTCACCCATCCCAAAATTGATCCAAGTCAAGCACACTTAACTGTGGAGTTCTTATCGTCCGGGCTACTTAAAAGAAGATGCATCTTTTTGGTATAGGTAGTATCAAACAATTCTTATAAGTCTTCCTTCAACCATGCAGTCTCATACCTGCACGACGTCAGGAACCATCTCATTCCAATGTGAATACGGTTGCTTAGAAGATGCCAGGAGCCGCTCATTGCCATGCCCTGTGCATCGGCGATCACTCCCCGCCCTTGTAAGCCTCAGGCATTGCAATATATATGTAAATTTCAAACAAAAAGTGGTTTTCTCCGTGATGTTGTTACACCATACGTCAGTGAACAAGATCAATATACTCATGTTGGTCAAATACTTAACTGAAATATTGCTCATGGTATCCCTTTTTTGAAAGAATTTTATAGAATGAACATTGTTTTATTTCAGATGTCTCCAAGTCCAAAAAATTTCGTAAAAATCACTGTATTTAGTTGTTTATTATACTTGTTCTACGGTGTAGACCAGTTCTCCTAATACTCTAAAATTGATTTTTGTTCTTGGGTATGATTTATGTCCTCCCTAAAATAAAATTCCTTCAATAGTAATATTATTTGTTGCGCGCACACACATATTTAAAGAAACATTTCAAAGAAGAAAAGCTTGAATAAAAAATTATAAAGTATACAAATTGCTAAAATAAATTTGAGAATTGTAATTCTAAGTGAAACTTTTGTTTTTTTGTTTGATTTAATTATTAAAAAAATATTAAAATCAATTTTAGATAAAAAAAATTGATTTGAGACTAATATTTTAAATTACGAACATTCACATTTTATTAATTACAGTGGAAATAATGGTCATTACAACTATCCTTGAGGGGATTGGAACTATGCATACACCTTAAGGTTACAAGACTAACTTTTAAAAAGGGAGCTAGCGCCTAAAATGCAAACAAGGCTATTCACGAAAATGTTTAAAAAATTATTTTAACTTGTTGAATTGAACTAATATCACGAAACATTATTTTGTCTCACTGGTAATTCATCATTTAAATTAAATAGAGGGTCGTGATTTCTTTAAACTAAAAGTTATAAATAGTATAACGGCACCTCTAATAATGGTTTAAAATTTGAAATAATTTAGACATTTATCCATGTTATGCTATCTTAACGATCATATCTATAGATTATTTATATATTTTTGTCCCAGTTGTTTGACGTTACAACTTTACCTATATTTTTAAGTATCATATAAAACATTAAAATAAAAGGACATGTCAGTGTTAGAAAAATAAGAAATTTATAAAAGTATTTTTATATAGAATGTATTCAATTATAACTTTAAATCCTTTGAGCTCAATTTGACACACTATCTGTGTATAAAGTTTAAGATTGGCACCCCAACTAGGACAGGCATCAAGAGTAGCGAGGAACTTTTAATCCATTTATATAGTATTTTTTTATTTTGTAAGCGAGGAGCAAGGACATGCATCAAGAGTAAACAACGACATCCCAACTAGGTTGGCACCCCACAAAACCTCCATCCTATACAGTTTAAGATTGTCAACCAACCATATAGAAATCATATATGTGACTTTAGAAGTAGTTATGATTAAAGGCAAATGTTTTTAACGATCTAACGAATATGATTGATTGACAATGAAAAAACCCTTCACATATGTAGTGCAAATATTATTAAATCTTTATTTATTGAATTTTTACCATTCAAATTTTATAAAAGATATATAATTATATGGTCTTAGTATTTCTGTTGTTTGATTTAATCAGGGAAACAACATATTAAGCTTCAAAACAATGGAATCAGAATATGGATGGTAATGAAATAAATTCATTTTCAATTAATAATAAAATTTTGAAAAATTAACCAAAATTAAATGGTTGTTACAATTTTTCAGTTTTCTTGTTGCTACATTTATTGTTATCTTGGTAAATCTTCGATGTTTCTTTACAGTTTGCAAGTCCATATTGTAGAATCATTGAACCCTGCACAAAAATGAAAAAAAAAAAGGTTTAGAACAAAAAAAAAATCTGCTAGCAATTAAATAATACTTAGGCTTTTTGTGTTGGTAGGAGAAATGTCAGGTTAGATTATAAGGAGTTATTGGTTTTAACTCGTTCCATTTAAAAAAACAATTATTAACTAACTTTTGATATTTTAAAAAACAATATATGCATATGTGTGAGAAAAACTTACGTGTTGCAATCAACACTTGGATCAAATGGGACACTGAGAGTAATGTTGCAAAGTTGTGGTAGTTGTCTTGATCTATCAGAGTTAACTCCAAATCTTGATGCAGCAGGTTTGAGACAATTACACACATCCCTCCTAATCTGAGTGGTGTCAGCCTTTTGATTTAAATCATTTGCTCCTGCACAACAATAACTAGTTGGTGTAGCAGGGCCAACACCCTGCAAGAAAGGAAGACATGGCAACAACGAAAAAAGAGCTGAAGTGCAGCTCACATCATCAATTTGGCGTGCATCCAATGTTGTTACTAGCATGCCTAAAACCATCACAAGCATAGAAAGAGAAATAAATTTCTTGCCCGCCATTTTAATTTAAATATGTGTATGTGTATGTGTATGATGTTTATGTGGATATTTAGAATGATTGGTCTCTGCAAGTATGCCTTAATTTATAGGCAAAACATGTTACGATTTGTTTGGTAAATCATTCATTTTTTGTTTATTTTAATATTAAAAAAATTCTTGTTAGTGATTCATTAATTTATTTCTTATTTTTCTAACATAAAAGGAAATGTTTTTACTTTCAATATTCATGGTCAAACTTATAATTAAGACAATCAATTCTAACTATAAAGAATTGTAAGAATATAATGTATTCAAAATTCTTGTAAAAGTAGTTTATTTATTCTTGTACTCATGTTCACACATTCTAAAAACGTAAATATAAAATTACTAGATTATTATGCATTGTTAACAAGACAAAAAAATTAAGAATAATTTAATAAGACAAAATGGAAATATGTAAAAAAAATTATTATGCTCAATGAAAATAAATTGTTTTAAATCAATGTGTGATGTAGATTAATATGACATTTTTTTATTTTTGTTGTGTTAATCTTGTTAATTACAATAAATCATTTAATCAGCATTAATTTTTTGACAAAGATAGATGGATTGTAATGTCTAGTCTTAGTTCATTGTTTTATGACCTGGAAGGATATTGTTAGTTAATATTATAACCATTTTCTATATGGGTTATATTTATTTAGTTTATTATCTAGTGGAGATTAATAGTTTAAAAAAGTACTATAAGATAGAAAAAATAATTACTTTTATAAAATTATAATTCCAATTAAATATACTTTATAATATAAAATATTTGTTTTATAATGATAAATTAAATCATTTCAATGTTATGAAATTTAAGAAAATTTTACAAAGTTATCTATAAAATTTGATAAATCTTATTTTGTTATTTTCTTTTAAAAAATTAATTTGGCTAAGTGGACGTTGTTGTCTATAGTGGTGGTTGTAATGTCCATTTGAAAATTGTCGTATATGGGGTTTGAACTTCACCCTTTAAGATTGTAAAGATAAGTTCTCACTAGAGCTAACACCTGATGTGTAATTATTTTCTATAAATAAATAAACTTAAACCATATATGTAACATCCCATATGACTTTAAGTATTGTCGACTGACCCCATAAACCAACACGAGTTCTTTCAGCGTGCTTTGTCCTCAATCGCACAATTTTCAGAAAACTTTCCTGAAGGTCACTGTAATATCCCGCTTAAGACTTGGATTTTTATCAGTGTTGAGGCGATGCATCTGAGATATTTAAGCAAAAGGGCAATTTAGTAATTTCCAAGTAAAGGATTTATTTATATGGCAAAAACCATATTTCTACTCATTTTTCCCTTTCCCTTTCTCTCTCTAACACCATCCTCTTCCTTCTCTCCACTCTTCTCTCACGCCATCCTCTCTCTTTTCTCCATTAAATCATCAAACTTGATCTTTCATCCCTCAATCTTCATGCAAGCACAATTGGGTGATCCTTGAGTATTTGGGAAGCAAAGGAAAAACTAGAAAGAAAGGAAATCAAGGAATAAGGAAGGAACAAGCTAGGGTTTTGCAAGAACAACTGAACCAGCACCAATTAAGGTTTAGGTGAGCTCATTTCAGATTCTAGAGTCAATCTTGAGTATTTTTGATAAGTTTTACAAGTTATAGAAAGTTTAGAGTTTACCCTAATTTTCCTTGCTTGCTAGATCTTTGCTCATGAGTGTTTATAAATGTTAATTTATGAAGGAAAATCATATTTATCATGTTTAGGAAGCATGGGTATCATTAAATGAGCAAAAATGGTGAAAATCACATTTTTACACAGGTTTTTACTGATACGGTCGCTGTAGCGACGGACTGTCGCTTGTAGCGACCAGAACTGGGTTTTCCCTGCCTAGCCGCGCTTGTAGCGACCGCACTGGCGCTTGTAGCGACGGCTGGCGCTTGTAGCGAGGAACTGGGCGCTTGTAGCGACCAAGTTTTGACTACTGGCGCTTGTAGCGACCAGAAGGGCGCTGTAGCGACCAGCCCTGGACAGTCCAACCTAGTTGAGCCGTTCTGGGGGTTCTGGTTCGCGCGGAAATGGCTTTTTGGAACTGATTTCTTATAACATGTTTTAAAAACATAAACCACCATTTTAGTTCATTCCAAGGCTTCCAAAGATTAAGATTTTTCTTGAGCAAAGGTTATGCATGGCTTGGAAATTCATGAATTTAAGTTAAAAGTTTAAGTAAGCTTTTAGAATGGCTCATGAAAACGATGGGTCAAGAACCTTGATAGGTTAATGAGAATAATACCAAGTTTCAAGTTTAGAACCTTATATAGGTTAAGAGTTCAGAATTAGTATGTTTAAGCCGTGGCCTTCGATGTTCACGCCAGTGGGACACGAATGGTTCACGTAGAGTAAAGACTAATGATTATTACAGTTAAGTCGTGACTTTCATCGTTCACGCCAGTGGGACATGAAATGTTCACGCAACAGTTTACAGATTATTCATTGCGTCTTCCGTCGTTCACGCCAGTGGGACACGGGAGGTATACGCATCAGTTAAGATTAGTATTAAGCCGTGACTTTCGTTGTTCACGCCAGTGGGACTCGAAAGGTTCATGTATAAGTTAAGACTAATAATGAATATAATAATTCGCGTCTTCCGTCGTTCACGCCAGTGGGACACGGGGGGGTATACGCGTAAGTTAAGTCGTGTCTTCTGCTGTTCACGCCAGTGGGACACAGGAGGTTCACGCCAGTGGGACGTGTCATTCCGCAAGGATGGCCGCACGACGACAAGAGGAGTCCGATGTTAGCCTGATATGATAGGAATTTTCACCGGTTATCAGGGGAATGTGCTTCGGGGTTACTCCACCCGGGGGCATTCCGTAAAATGAACCCAGATAATATTGTTTGTTCAACGCTAACAGCTAACATAAAGACATTTATCAGTTAATTATATTATGGTGTTATCAGGCAGAGAATAGTTATCAGACAGGTACCAGTTATCAGGATATAGTCTAGATCTCATGACTATTCAGTATCAGATACAGACAGTGATCCTAGGTTTCCCCTGATCACAGTTTAGCAGGAACAGACAGGTAACCCTCTATGGGTAAGGTTAAGACTTGGCGATCATAGGTATCCCCAAGATTGCCGAGGTAGGCACGGCGACCCTAGGTTCCCTGTGGTTGCCAACAGTAGGTAGGGTAGGAGCTCACTGAGACATTATGTCTCATCCCTATCCTTCTGGTGCAGGTTTTCAGGTAGCCAAGTGGTTTTCAGATGAAGATCTTCAGGAGGATGCTGGATGGAGTGCAGATGCTCGTCAAGGTCAAGCTCAGGAGGTTGACAGATTATCTAAGTATATGAGAATGTAATTGTAAATGATAATTGGATATTTGTATAAACGAGCTATTCGTACTCATTCAGTAGTTTATATTGTATTTATTATTGAAAATTTTAATGTACCCAGTATCAGATTAATACGCATGCTAAATATTCTAGATAATTTAGTATGGGTGTTACAATTGGTATCAGAGCAGGTCGATTCAGACCGTGCCTTGGGTCATTAAAGTTTCAATATAAGTAGTGGGACCATTGGGTTCCGGATATTGTCCTAAAGGTCACATCTAGTTGAGCCTGATCAACTCAATCTAGTATATGACAGTTAGGATAAATGTCTGAGAGCTGAATGTGACCAAGGAGGAATGTAGTGTGTGAATGGCGAAGATTAAGGTGACAGAATTTTAAGACGGAATTGACAAAGAAGTAATCATGCCAAATGGTGGCCATCGAACAGTGAAGTGACTAAGTCTGTTTAGGGCAGAGTTTCAGGAAGGTCAGAAATATTTAAGGATAAGGTGAAGAGCCTTGACCCAGTTGGACGTATCGTTGGACGATGCCTCGTCTGCGGAAGACATAAGGATTAAGGAATCATGGAATGCTCTAGGAAATGACGTAGAATCTTAATGGGAACCGCAGTTTGAGAAGTTAAAGTGAAGTGTGGATTATGTATCAATTCTGAGTACAGAGTTAAGGAATTGCGGTACCAAACCTAGAGACTTGAAATGAAGGATTATCGGTCGGTTTTGAAACCTCTGGACTACCAGCAAGAACAGAGTGTGAGGAATCAAAGGACTCGCGCACTCGAATTGAATGAGATTTTAATGCCCAAGCGGTTAAGAGAATTAATTAAGGATTAAGTGAATTATTTGGACATATGAAGTAAACTACTTAAGGGTGGTCTTTGAGCATGACTCGCAAGTAAGTTTAACCCCCATCAGATCAGCCGCACCTCCCGAACCATAAATGCTAGATATGGGAATTAAGAAAAGAAGTTGGTATGCAACCTAAGAACTAAGATGGATGAATAGGTGTTGATAATAAGACCCGTTGCTTGTCGAGGCGTGAATCAGATATTCATATGTGTTCTATTAGTAAGAAGATTGGAAATGAGCTAAGCTTAACTGAAATTTTATTCAACGAAAGGTGTATATTAAATGGTCGGTTATTGGGATTTAGTGAACTGATGGACGAATAAAGTTGAATTTCCTTGATTGGATGAAGAAGGCAAGTCCAAGATGGCACAAGCTTATAGTAGACCAGTTTTGAAGGATAATCGGAAATTTTAGCCGAGAACTTATATCGAGACTGTATTATACGAAAGGTTAAGATTGTGGTTAATGCTAGTGAGTTTTAAGTTCTCAACTGATGAGTTTTCTTCCACAGTTATTCTAGAAGCTTAAAGAGGTCACCTCGTGTTGATAAGTTCCGAGGGCGGTAATAAGGTATAGATTTCGGATTGTTCGACTATATGCAGAATTACTCAGATGTTAAGATCAAGATCTGAATTGTGAATGCAGTAATGAGTTGTTGAATGAAACAAAAGGTAACGATGAGGTTTTGAAGCTCAAGATCAGTTAACTGGAGGGATTCGGAGGCAACCTAAGAGGTATGGTAAGATTATAGGTATGAATTCTTATGGATAAAGATAGAACGATTAGTAATGGGGCTCAAACCCTCAGTAAATTCAGTATATGTAAAAGATGTGAACCTCCAGAAGCCATAAGTCGTTTTAGAAGTTGACACAAGTGTTTGTGTATGTGAATTTAAGTTGTCTCAAGCAAGTTTTCAGTCGGGTTGCGCAATGTTTTAGTGATTATACATAAAGAACTGGCCAAGAGATGGTTATGGAATTCAGGATATGGAAAGTAAAGTTAGAACCAGAGTATAAACTATTTGATAGGAACATTGTTGAACTCTTGACAGTTGTTGGAAACCGTTTACAAGTTCTGACGTTTTATCGTGAAAGTAAGTAAGTATATAGTTTATGTCCAAAAGGAAACACAGTGTCAAATGACGACCAATCAGTAAGTTCAACAGGTGGTTTAAGCCACAAGAGAATCAACGAACGTAAGATGAATCTGCTGTGATAGCTACAAGTCATTAAGGAACAAGTCAGCCAGAGAATTGGATAATGAGGTATTATTCCTACTCCAAAGTGTTTTGTTAGATCAGAGTTACGCAGCGGAAAAGTAATTCCAGGATGAGTTAACAAACAATTCTAAACTGAAGCTTAGAGAGCAAGGATGCTTGTGTAGTCCTTGTCAGGTGAACCACAGGATATCAGTGACCAGTGACGACTCGAACTTGTTATAGGTTCTAGAAGGGAATTTTAAAAGTAAAGCCGAGGGATATTTCAAACCTCGAAATACAAGAGAAATGGAAATCGAAGCAGTCTAAGGATTCTGTGATAAGGATGAGAAGAATATGCTTTTAGTACAATGAGTCTAGAGCAAGGGAAGTCATCGCTAACACGGTAAATTAGCTAATTTAGCTCAGTAACCTTAGGTGGACTAGAAGAGTAATGTTTAATCAACAGGATCAAGCATAAAGTAATATCAGTAAAGGTTATACTTGCAAGATGATACTTTGAAATTGAAGTGTTGATCAGAAAACGTCAATGCAGTGACATACGAGTTTAATCCATGTTGTATTCCGTTATGTCAACATGTCACATGTATCAGGTTATGTTAGTATATATATATACTTAACAGGTAATACTTAAACTACTCAGATAGTAGTGTAGCAGATTTTCAGTCATGTGACGTGTTTTGGTTATAGGGGTATGCAATCAGGAATGTTTAAGTATGAAGGTTTTTACTAAAATAGAATTGTTGATATTACCATATCTTAGCTAGAGTGTTCCGAAATTCTTAAATTTTATGTTTATCAGTAAAAGAAGAAGAACTTTCATGTAGATTACAGGTCATTCGTAGTCTACAGTAAAGGGCTACGTAAGTTCAGGTTTTGCTTAAAGGATATAAAGTGTGCTATCTTGGTAGCAATCAAGTAGAGCTTCTTTTTGGAAATAAGGATCTTGGACTCGACGTCCAGAATGGGAAATAAGTTTATGATGACGAGGGAATGTAACCACAATTCATGTTATACGGGTTGCTGTACACTTAAGAAATAAACACGAGTAACATTGGCGGGGCAAACCTGGCAAGCCAGTTGAAAGGCAAATCCCGGATGTTACAAATGAATTAAAAGTAAAAGAAAAGATTCCCCAATTGATGTGGTAGTGTTTCAAATATGATAAGATCAAGAATAATGTCCCGTCAGTCGGACAAGGATGAGATGATGTATTGTGTACTCACCAGTAGTGTACACGTGCTCGCTTATGTATGTAAATTATATGCTATGAGATGTACTAGGTGGCGTTATGTGAGATGATTACTACTCACCACTCGGGCTAAACTTCTATGAGTTTGGATTTACCAATATAGAGAATATTTATGCTACGGCCAGAATTCGAGAATAGTAGAGACAAGGAAGATAGGAAATTAGTAAACTCCAAGTAAAGAAGAATGATTTCTAAATTATTAAGATAAGTGATGTCGTCGTATGAGACGAAAGATAAAGATAGTAATTCATGGGAATATTTTTGGATAATAAGAACGATCTAAGGTCATCAAAGCAAGATTACATGGACTATGAAGGTATTTATAAGAATTAGTACAAGTGTCAGAGATGGACAACTCCAGATTGGATTTGCAAAAAGTGTATGAACCAGGAACATAGTCAAGCGAGTTGGATATGATGGTTCAGATAACCTCACATCCTACTACGTAAGAGTTAAGCAATTCACCGCGAGCATTTCAGTTAAAGGAAAAGTTGTCGAGTATATAATCAATGGTTTCCGATAGGCAAGACGAACTGGAATTTTGGCTAGTAGAGGAAGTAGTATGAGAGATTCATTTTTATATGATAGAGGATTCTAAATTTCGAGGACGAAATTTCTTTAAGGGGGGTAGATTGTAATATCCCGCTTAAGACTTGGATTTTTATCAGTGTTGAGGCGATGCATCTGAGATATTTAAGCAAAAGGGCAATTTAGTAATTTCCAAGTAAAGGATTTATTTATATGGCAAAAACCATATTTCTACTCATTTTTCCCTTTCCCTTTCTCTCTCTAACACCATCCTCTTCCTTCTCTCCACTCTTCTCTCACGCCATCCTCTCTCTTTTCTCCATTAAATCATCAAACTTGATCTTTCATCCCTCAATCTTCATGCAAGCACAATTGGGTGATCCTTGAGTATTTGGGAAGCAAAGGAAAAACAAGAAAGAAAGGAAATCAAGGAATAAGGAAGGAACAAGCTAGGGTTTTGCAAGAACAACTGAACCAGCACCAATTAAGGTTTAGGTGAGCTCATTTCAGATTCTAGAGTCAATCTTGAGTATTTTTGATAAGTTTTACAAGTTATAGAAAGTTTAGAGTTTACCCTAATTTTCCTTGCTTGCTAGATCTTTGCTCATGAGTGTTTATAAATGTTAATTTATGAAGGAAAATCATATTTATCATGTTTAGGAAGCGTGGGTATCATTAAATGAGCAAAAATGGTGAAAATCACATTTTTACACAGGTTTTTACTGATACGGTCGCTGTAGCGACGGACTGTCGCTTGTAGCGACCAGAACTGGGTTTTCCCTGCCTAGCCGCGCTTGTAGCGACCGCACTGGCGCTTGTAGCGACGGCTGGTGTAACGACCCTATTTTCGTATGTTATATTTTTATATAGTTTATTTTATTGTTTGGCTTTTAAAAATATTTTCTCGTATCGATAAATAATTATTTAGCGCGAGCGTCAGTTCGTAATCGAGTTTTTAAGGTTTTGAGCGAATTGGGCCTAAGGCGTGAATAGTATTGGGCTTTTTGAGTTTATAAGTGGTAATGATCAAGTGGATGAGATTTAGTGAGCTTGGATTGGATTGGATGGCTAGGATTGATTATGAGAGAGTTAGTAAGAATGGATGGCCATGATTTAATGGATTGGGTTATAAGAGGAAATCACAAAGACTTTACCAAGCACTATTCATTTCTTTTGGAAAGCTGAAAACGTGAAGGAGAAGGGAGAAAAGAGAACGTGAGAAGCAAGAGGAGCTAGGGCACGAGAGAGAGCAAGAGAAAGCTTGGAACTTTCGTTGGTTCATCGATTGCTAGGTAAGAGAGGTAGTATTGCTTATTTACAAATGATTGAGAAGGGGAGAATGTCTATTTCTCCATCCCAAACTTCCTTTCACTTTGTCTAGGTTTGATAGAAATGCTGTTAATGATTATATTATGTTCAGTTGATGCTTAATGATGTTGATGGTATGTTTAATTTGAAGTTATATGATGTTTATCTATGTTGGGTATTCGAAAATGTTGTTGTTGTTCAAGAAAAGCTTGAGTAAAACCCTAACAATGGTGGTTTTGTTAAGGTCATTATGTTGTGTGAGTATGAGTTATATAATGTTTGAAATAGCTGTTAAGAACTAATAGAATGTGTCTAAGGTTTTGAAAGTGGATTTGGACTTAGTAATATTAAAGACTAAGGTGTGGGTATTGATGAATATGTTGAAAATGGATAAGTTATTAAAGTGTGTGAGTGTTCCTTTGAAACCCTTATGTGTTTGAAATTGTGGTGTGATTGCTTGGTTTATTTGAGGTTGTTGAACATGGTTGAGTATATACATGTTGTGTCTTATGATTTGGTCATGAGAGCCTAGTGTTCGTATTTGATGTTGTTGATGATGTTGTGAGTTTTGGGTTAGTATGATGTTGTTGATGATGTTGTGAGTTTTGGGTTAGTACGATGTTGTTAATGAGGTTGTGAGTTTTGGTTTAATATGATGTTGTTAATGATGTTGTGAGTTTGGTTTAGTATGATGTTGTTGATGATGTTGTGAACCATGTTCGATGAAAGAATGAAATCCAATTATTATTGGTCATATGCACGATCGAGGTGCAGTCGATGAAAGAATGAAATCCAATTATTATTGGTCATATGCACGATCGAGGTGCAGTCGATGAAAGAATGAAATCCAATTATTATTGGTCATATGCACGATCGAGGTGCAGTCGATGAAAGAATGAAATCCAATTATTATTGGTCATATGCACGATCGAGGTGCAGTCGATGAAAGAATGAAATCCAATTATTATTGGTCATATGCACGATCGAGGTGCAGTCGATGAAAGAATGAAATCCAATTATTATTGGTCATATGCACGATCGAGGTGCAGTCGATGAAAGAATGAAATCCATGAGGGCATGGTTACCAAGGGGGCTTGGTAAGGATATAAGTTTATCCGAATGAAATCCATGAGGGCATGGTTACCAAGGGGGCTTGGTAAGGATATAAGTTTATCCGAATGAAATCCATGAGGGCATGGTTACCAAGGGGGCTTGGTAAGGATATAAGTTTATCCGAATGAAATCCATGAGGGCATGGTTACCAAGGGGGCTTGGTAAGGATATAAGTTTATCCGAATGAAATCCATGAGGGCATGGTTACCAAGGGGGCTTGGTAAGGATATAAGTTTATCCGAATGAAATCCATGAGGGCATGGTTACCAAGGGGGCTTGGTAAGGATATAAGTTTATCCGAATGAAATCCATGAGGGCATGGTTATCAAGGGGGCTTGGTAAGGATATAAGTTTATCCGAATGAATTCCAAGAGAGCTTGTTAAGTGATAATTGTTATTGTGGATGACGAGTATCGTGTGTGGTTGATGAGTATAGTGTGTGGTTGATGAGTATCGTGTGTGGATGATGAGTATCGTGTGTGGTTGATGAGTATAGTGTGTGGTTGATGAGTATCGTGTGTGGTTGATGAGTATCGTGTGTGGTTGATGAGTATAGTGTGTGGTTGATGAGTATCGTGTGTGGATGATGAGTATCGTGTGTGGATGACGAGTTTCGTGTGTGGTTGATGAGTTTTATGTTTTGTTGATTATGTGTTGTGTTTTAAGTTATGTATAATAATGCGTTACTTATACATATTTATTGGTTGTGATACTAACACTCTCTGTTTTGTGTTATGTGCTGGATCTTTGGGGATCCAGATTTTCAGGAAGACGAGCCTATCGTCGAGGTGTAGCTTTTGCTGTTTAGAAGCTTGCGTAGTGGTGAGGGCATAGCTTAGCTATCCTTACTTTTTGGTACTAGGTGTTGTATCCTAGTTAGAGTTTAGGGCTCTGATAGTTGTAACACCACTTTGGGTATCTGAACGTGTATGTATAACTTTGACAATGGTCTCTGTTGATGATTTGGATGTTAATTTTTCTAATGTTGTTGGTCTGATTTTCTGCATAATTTTCTGCACAACTTTTCCGTATTTGAAACGAAAACTGGTATTGATTGGTACAGAATTGGCCTTGGGTGTAAACATGAATGTTTTAGATAATTTTGTTAGCTTTCCAGTGGCTTTGGTTTGACGTGAAAATGATTTTTAGTTTTTGAGTTATGATGAAAATACTCAGAGGAGGTCTTAGTGAAAATGTGCTGTGACAGCATTTTCTGTTTCGTGTTTTGCGTCTTTTTCGCACGTCTCTGTTTTAATTTGGTCTTTGGTATAAACATGTGAAATGTTGTAGTGTGTTTTGAAAACGGAAAGGAAGATGACGAAATCGATATTTGTGAATATTGATATAGTAGGGGTATGAGCTGTTTGATATAGTAGGGGTATGAGCTGTTTGATATAGTAGGGGTATGAGCTGTTTGATATAGAAGGGGTATGAGCATAGAAGGGGTATCCTGTATAGAAGGGGTATCGTCTCTGTTTTCTGTTTGTTATTGTTTTGTTATTTTTTTTTTCCGCTGCTGAATTTGGGAATCAAATATGTTTTGATCTGTTGATGTTTTTGAAAATGCGTTTTCATTATGTTGTAACTTCCTATGTCCTTAACGTTTTGTTTTATTAAAGTTAATAATCGGCGGTTAAGGGTTAGGGTGTTACAATAGGTGGTATCAGAGCAGGTCGATCCATTGGATCAATTAGGTGTAGATTACCCTTTGTGTAAACTGTGTTAGGAAAACACTGTTTATACTGTTTTGGGGAAACGGAGTGTATCCTCACTCGTGGTGCGTAGTGCTGGTTCAGGTTATGGCGCAAAAAGCATTTGCCGATGCGATGGAATTGATGGCGAATGCCATGGTTCAGAAGGCTGTGAGTAGGACGGCTGATAGAGCAGCACAAGAAGCCAAGACTAACTACTACAAGGCTGTGAATGAGAAGAGGAGGAGAGCTTTCGGAAGAGGAAAGCCTTATGATAACCAGGGAAGGAAGCCGGATGGAGGTGGAAGCAGTGGTGGTAAAACTGGAGGTGGTAAGAATTGTTTTAAGTGTGGACAACCGGGACATCGTTTTTTTGAGTGCCCGAAGAGTGATGGAAAATGTTTCAAGTGTGGTGATCCTAACCACAAAGCTGATCAGTGCAAGAAGGGTATTGTGTGCTTCAACTGCAAAGAAGTGGGTCATAAGAGCAACGTGTGTAAGAAGCCTAGAGCGGCTGGAGGAAAAGTGTTTGCTTTAGATGGTGGTGATGCGAAGGCGGACAGCCTGATCAGAGGTACATGCTTTATCAATAATACTCCTTTGTCTGCTATTATTGATACGGGTGCTACCCATTCGTTTATTTCTGTGGATTGCGCGAAGAGGTTGGGTCTTAGAGTAGAAATATGATGGGACGCATGGTTATAGAAACGCCTGCGAGTGGTTCAGTATCTACTACGCTAGTCTGTGTTGATTGTTCAGTCACTATGTATGGTCGACACTTTGGAATGGATCTAGTCTGCATTCCGTTGAGCGGAATAGACGTTGTCTTTGGTATGAACTGGTTAGAATTTAATCGTGTTCATATCAACTGCGGTAAGAAGACGGTTATGTTTCCAAGACCGGAGTAAGAGTTGTGTTCGAAGCTCATGTGTTGTCGAGAAGTGGTAAGATCTGTGAAGGCTCAAGAGGACGTGTTTGCTATGTTGGCTTCGTTGAGAGTGGAAGAGAAGAATGAGGTTGATGCGTTGCCGGTGGTGCGTGATTTTGCAGATGTATTCCCAGATGATATTTTGGAGTTACCACCCGAGAGAGAGGTTGAATTCGCAATTGACGTAGTACCTGGTACTAGTCCAATTTTGATGGTGCCGTATCGTATGTCAGCTGCAGAGCTTGAAAAGTTGAAAGAACAATTGGAAGAACTGTTAGAGAAGAGGTTTGTAAGACCGAGTGTATCGCCGTGGGGTGCGCATGTTCTGTTGGTAAAGAAGAAAGATGGTGGTATGCGTTTGTGCATCGACTTTCGTCAGTTGAATAAAGCAACTATCAAGAACAAGTATCCACTTCCAAGGATAGATGATTTGATGGATCAGTTAGTGGGAGCCTGTGTGTTCAGCAAGATTGATTTGAGATCGGGATATCACCAGATAAGAGTTAAGGCGGAGGATATACCGAAGACTGCTTTCAGGACAAGGTATGGTCACTACGAGTACGCTGTTATGCCTTTTGGAGTTACTAATGCACCTGGAGTGTTTATGGAATATATGAATCGTATATTTCATTCCTTTTTGGATCGATTCGTGGTGGTCTTCATAGACGATATTTTGGTATACTCGAAGACGGAAGAGGAACATGCCGAGCATTTGAGGATTGTGTTGGAGGCACTACTTGTATGGGTCAAGGTTCGAGGTTTTCAGCGATCACAAGAGTCTGAAATACTTGTTTGATCAGAGGAGCTCAATATGAGGCAAAGAAGATGGTTAGAGTTTCTTAAGGATTATGTTTTCGAGTTAAGTTATCACCCGGCTAAGGCTAATGTGGTAGCCGATGCGTTGAGTAGGAAGTCTCTGCATATGTCTTCTCTGATGGCGAAGGAAATGAGATTGATTGAAGAGTTTAGAGACCTCGGTTTGGTTTGTGAAAGGACAACCAGAAGCGTGAAGCTAGGAATGTTGAAGTTGACGAATGATTTTCTTGAAGAGGTTGTGGAAAAGCAAAGGATCGATGTGAGATTGATGAAGTTTAAGACACTCATCGAGCAAGGGAAAAAGGTAAACGTTGAGATCGATGAGAAAGGTGTGATGAGGTGTCAGGGAAGGTTATGTGTACCTGATGTGCCTGAGTTGAAGCGGATGATCTTGGAGGAAGGTCACAGAAGCAACTTAAGTATTCATCCTGGTGTTACTAAGATATATCAAGATCTGAGGAAAATGTTCTGGTGGCAAGGGATGAAGATAGAGATCCCCGTTTTACTTCAAGGTTTTGAGAGAGTTTGCAAGAAGCATTGGGGACTAAGTTGAAGATGAGTTCTGCTTATCACCCGCAGACGGATGGTCAATCGGAGAGGACGATTCAATCATTGGAGGATTTGTTAAGATCATGTATTTTGGAGCAAGGAGTAAGTTGGGAAACTTGCTTACCATTGATTGAGTTTACGTATAGCAACAGTTTTCATTCGAGCATTGGTATGGCACCTTTTGAAGCGTTGTATGGGAGAAGATGTAGAACACCTTTGTGTTGGTTTGGATCGAGAGCAAGATGCGAGACTCCTATCCAGAGTTGTTTTCGGGTATTTTCGAGGGCGAAAATTCTTTTTAGGGGGGTAGAGTTGTAACGACCCTATTTTCGTATGTTATATTTTTATATAGTTTATTTTATTGTTTGGCTTTTAAAAATATTTTCTCGTATCGATAAATAATTATTTAGCGCGAGCGTCAGTTCGTAATCGAGTTTTTAAGGTTTTGAGCGAATTGGGCCTAAGGCGTGAATAGTATTGGGCTTTTTGAGTTTATAAGTGGTAATGATCAAGTGGATGAGATTTAGTGAGCTTGGATTGGATTGGATGGCTAGGATTGATTATGAGAGAGTTAGTAAGAATGGATGGCCATGATTTAATGGATTGGGTTATAAGAGGAAATCACAAAGACTTTACCAAGCACTATTCATTTCTTTTGGAAAGCTGAAAACGTGAAGGAGAAGGGAGAAAAGAGAACGTGAGAAGCAAGAGGAGCTAGGGCACGAGAGAGAGCAAGAGAAAGCTTGGAACTTTCGTTGGTTCATCGATTGCTAGGTAAGAGAGGTAGTATTGCTTATTTACAAATGATTGAGAAGGGGAGAATGTCTATTTCTCCATCCCAAACTTCCTTTCACTTTGTCTAGGTTTGATAGAAATGCTGTTAATGATTATATTATGTTCAGTTGATGCTTAATGATGTTGATGGTATGTTTAATTTGAAGTTATATGATGTTTATCTATGTTGGGTATTCGAAAATGTTGTTGTTGTTCAAGAAAAGCTTGAGTAAAACCCTAACAATGGTGGTTTTGTTAAGGTCATTATGTTGTGTGAGTATGAGTTATATAATGTTTGAAATAGCTGTTAAGAACTAATAGAATGTGTCTAAGGTTTTGAAAGTGGATTTGGACTTAGTAATATTAAAGACTAAGGTGTGGGTATTGATGAATATGTTGAAAATGGATAAGTTATTAAAGTGTGTGAGTGTTCCTTTGAAACCCTTATGTGTTTGAAATTGTGGTGTGATTGCTTGGTTTATTTGAGGTTGTTGAACATGGTTGAGTATATACATGTTGTGTCTTATGATTTGGTCATGAGAGCCTAGTGTTCGTATTTGATGTTGTTGATGATGTTGTGAGTTTTGGGTTAGTATGATGTTGTTGATGATGTTGTGAGTTTTGGGTTAGTACGATGTTGTTAATGAGGTTGTGAGTTTTGGTTTAATATGATGTTGTTAATGATGTTGTGAGTTTGGTTTAGTATGATGTTGTTGATGATGTTGTGAACCATGTTCGATGAAAGAATGAAATCCAATTATTATTGGTCATATGCACGATCGAGGTGCAGTCGATGAAAGAATGAAATCCAATTATTATTGGTCATATGCACGATCGAGGTGCAGTCGATGAAAGAATGAAATCCAATTATTATTGGTCATATGCACGATCGAGGTGCAGTCGATGAAAGAATGAAATCCAATTATTATTGGTCATATGCACGATCGAGGTGCAGTCGATGAAAGAATGAAATCCAATTATTATTGGTCATATGCACGATCGAGGTGCAGTCGATGAAAGAATGAAATCCAATTATTATTGGTCATATGCACGATCGAGGTGCAGTCGATGAAAGAATGAAATCCATGAGGGCATGGTTACCAAGGGGGCTTGGTAAGGATATAAGTTTATCCGAATGAAATCCATGAGGGCATGGTTACCAAGGGGGCTTGGTAAGGATATAAGTTTATCCGAATGAAATCCATGAGGGCATGGTTACCAAGGGGGCTTGGTAAGGATATAAGTTTATCCGAATGAAATCCATGAGGGCATGGTTACCAAGGGGGCTTGGTAAGGATATAAGTTTATCCGAATGAAATCCATGAGGGCATGGTTACCAAGGGGGCTTGGTAAGGATATAAGTTTATCCGAATGAAATCCATGAGGGCATGGTTACCAAGGGGGCTTGGTAAGGATATAAGTTTATCCGAATGAAATCCATGAGGGCATGGTTATCAAGGGGGCTTGGTAAGGATATAAGTTTATCCGAATGAATTCCAAGAGAGCTTGTTAAGTGATAATTGTTATTGTGGATGACGAGTATCGTGTGTGGTTGATGAGTATAGTGTGTGGTTGATGAGTATCGTGTGTGGATGATGAGTATCGTGTGTGGTTGATGAGTATAGTGTGTGGTTGATGAGTATCGTGTGTGGTTGATGAGTATCGTGTGTGGTTGATGAGTATAGTGTGTGGTTGATGAGTATCGTGTGTGGATGATGAGTATCGTGTGTGGATGACGAGTTTCGTGTGTGGTTGATGAGTTTTATGTTTTGTTGATTATGTGTTGTGTTTTAAGTTATGTATAATAATGCGTTACTTATACATATTTATTGGTTGTGATACTAACACTCTCTGTTTTGTGTTATGTGCTGGATCTTTGGGGATCCAGATTTTCAGGAAGACGAGCCTATCGTCGAGGTGTAGCTTTTGCTGTTTAGAAGCTTGCGTAGTGGTGAGGGCATAGCTTAGCTATCCTTACTTTTTGGTACTAGGTGTTGTATCCTAGTTAGAGTTTAGGGCTCTGATAGTTGTAACACCACTTTGGGTATCTGAACGTGTATGTATAACTTTGACAATGGTCTCTGTTGATGATTTGGATGTTAATTTTTCTAATGTTGTTGGTCTGATTTTCTGCATAATTTTCTGCACAACTTTTCCGTATTTGAAACGAAAACTGGTATTGATTGGTACAGAATTGGCCTTGGGTGTAAACATGAATGTTTTAGATAATTTTGTTAGCTTTCCAGTGGCTTTGGTTTGACGTGAAAATGATTTTTAGTTTTTGAGTTATGATGAAAATACTCAGAGGAGGTCTTAGTGAAAATGTGCTGTGACAGCATTTTCTGTTTCGTGTTTTGCGTCTTTTTCGCACGTCTCTGTTTTAATTTGGTCTTTGGTATAAACATGTGAAATGTTGTAGTGTGTTTTGAAAACGGAAAGGAAGATGACGAAATCGATATTTGTGAATATTGATATAGTAGGGGTATGAGCTGTTTGATATAGTAGGGGTATGAGCTGTTTGATATAGTAGGGGTATGAGCTGTTTGATATAGAAGGGGTATGAGCATAGAAGGGGTATCCTGTATAGAAGGGGTATCGTCTCTGTTTTCTGTTTGTTATTGTTTTGTTATTTTTTTTTCCGCTGCTGAATTTGGGAATCAAATATGTTTTGATCTGTTGATGTTTTTGAAAATGCGTTTTCATTATGTTGTAACTTCCTATGTCCTTAACGTTTTGTTTTATTAAAGTTAATAATCGGCGGTTAAGGGTTAGGGTGTTACAGCTGGCGCTTGTAGCGAGGAACTGGGCGCTTGTAGCGACCAAGTTCTGTCTACTGGCGCTTGTAGCGACCAGAAGGGCGCTGTAGCGACCAGCCCTGGACAGTCCAACCTAGTTGAGCCGTTCTGGGGGTTCTGGTTCGCGCGGAAATGGCTTTTTGGAACTGATTTCTTATAACATGTTTTAAAAACATAAACCACCATTTTAGTTCATTCCAAGGCTTCCAAAGATTAAGATTTTTCTTGAGCAAAGGTTATGCATGGCTTGGAAATTCATGAATTTAAGTTAAAAGTTTAAGTAAGCTTTTAGAATGGCTCATGAAAACGATGGGTCAAGAACCTTGATAGGTTAATGAGAATAATACCAAGTTTCAAGTTTAGAACCTTATATAGGTTAAGAGTTCAGAATTAGTATGTTTAAGCCGTGGCCTTCGATGTTCACGCCAGTGGGACACGAATGGTTCACGTAGAGTAAAGACTAATGATTATTACAGTTAAGTCGTGACTTTCATCGTTCACGCGAGTGGGACATGAAATGTTCACGCAACAGTTTACAGATTATTCATTGCGTCTTCCGTCGTTCACGCCAGTGGGACACGGGAGGTATACGCATCAGTTAAGATTAGTATTAAGCCGTGACTTTCGTTGTTCACGCCAGTGGGACTCGAAAGGTTCATGTATAAGTTAAGACTAATAATGAATATAATAATTCGCGTCTTCCGTCGTTCACGCCAGTGGGACACGGGGGGGTATACACGTAAGTTAAGTCGTGTCTTCTGCTGTTCACGCCAGTGGGACACAGGAGGTTCACGCCAGTGGGACGTGTCATTCCGCAAGGATGGCCGCACGACGACAAGAGGAGTCCGGTGTTAGCCTGATATGATAGGAATTTTCACCGGTTATCAGGGGAATGTGCTTCGGGCTTACTCCACCTGGGGGCATTCCGTAAAATGAACCCAGATAATATTGTTTGTTCAACGCTAACAGCTAACATAAAGACATTTATCAGTTAATTATATTATGGTGTTATCAGGCAGAGAATAGTTATCGGACAGGTACCAGTTATCAGGATATAGTCTAGATCTCATGACTATTCAGTATCAGATACAGACAGTGATCCTAGGTTTCCCCTGATCACAGTTTAGCAGGAACAGACAGGTAACCCTCTATGGGTAAGGTTAAGACTTGGCGATCATAGGTATCCCCAAGATTGCCGAGGTAGGCACGGCGACCCTAGGTTCCCTGTGGTTGCCAACAGTAGGTAGGGTAGGAGCTCACTGAGACATTATGTCTCATCCCTATCCTTCTGGTGCAGGTTTTCAGGTAGCCAAGTGGTTTTCAGATGAAGATCTTCAGGAGGATGCTGGATGGAGTGCAGATGCTCGTCAAGGTCAAGCTCAGGAGGTTGACAGATTATCTAAGTATATGAGAATGTAATTGTAAATGATAATTGGATATTTGTATAAACGAGCTATTCGTACTCATTCAGTAGTTTATATTGTATTTATTATTGAAAATTTTAATGTACCCAGTATCAGATTAATACGCATGCTAAATATTCTAGATAATTTAGTATGGGTGTTAATCTCGTTAATTACAATAAATCATTTAATCAGCATTAATTTTTTGACAAAGATAGATGGATTGTAATGTCTAGTCTTAGTTCATTGTTTTATGACCTGGAAGGATATTGTTAGTTAATATTATAACCATTTTCTATATGGGTTATATTTATTTAGTTTATTATCTAGTGGAGATTAATAGTTTAAAAAAGTACTATAAGATAGAAAAAATAATTACTTTTATAAAATTATAATTCCAATTAAATATACTTTATAATATAAAATATTTGTTTTATAATGATAAATTAAATCATTTCAATGTTATGAAATTTAAGAAAATTTTACAAAGTTATCTATAAAATTTGATAAATCTTATTTTGTTATTTTCTTTTAAAAAATTAATTTGGCTAAGTGGACGTTGTTGTCTATAGCGGTGGTTGTAATGTCCATTTGAAAATTGTCGTATATGGGGTTTGAACTTCACCCTTTAAGATTGTAAAGATAAGTTCTTACTAGAGCTAACACCTGATGTGTAATTATTTTCTATAAATAAATAAACTTAAACCATATATGTAACATCCCATATGACTTTAAGTATTGTCGACTGACCCCATAAACCAACACGAGTTCTTTCAGCGTGCTTTGTCCTCAATCGCACAATTTTCGGAAAACTTTCCTGAAGGTCACCCATCCCAAAATTGATCCAAGTCAAGCACACTTAACTGTGGAGTTCTTATCGTCCGGGCTACTTAAAAGAAGATGCATCTTTTTGGTATAGGTAGTATCAAACAATTCTTATAAGTCTTCCTTCAACCATGCAGTCTCATACCTGCACGACGTCAGGAACTATCTCATTCCAATGTGAATACGGTTGCTTAGAAGATGCCAGGAGCCGCTCATTGCCATGCCCTGTGCATCGGCGATCACTCCCCGCCCTTGTAAGCCTCAGGCATTGCAATATATATGTAAATTTCAAACAAAAAGTGGTTTTCTCCGTGATGTTGTTACACCATACGTCAGTGAACAAGATCAATATACTCATGTTGGTCAAATACTTAACTGAAATATTGCTCATGGTATCCCTTTTTTGAAAGAATTTTATAGAATGAACATTGTTTTATTTCAGATGTCTCCAAGTCCAAAAAATTTCGTAAAAATCACTGTATTTAGTTGTTTATTATACTTGTTCTACGGTGTAGACCAGTTCTCCTAATACTCTAAAATTGATTTTTGTTCTTGGGTATGATTTATGTCCTCCCTAAAATAAAATTCCTTCAATAGTAATATTATTTGTTGCGCGCACACACATATATAAAGAAACATTTCAAAGAAGAAAAGCTTGAATAAAAAATTATAAAGTATACAAATTGCTAAAATAAATTTGAGAATTGTAATTCTAAATGAAACTTTTGTTTTTTTGTTTGATTTAATTATTAAAAAAATATTAAAATCAATTTTAGATAAAAAAAATTGATTTGAGACTAATATTTTAAATTACGAACATTCACATTTTATTAATTACAGTGGAAATAATGGTCATTACAACTATCCTTGAGGGGATTGGAACTATGCATACACCTTAAGGTTACAAGACTAACTTTTAAAAAGGGAGCTAGCGCCTAAAATGCAAACAAGGCTATTCACGAAAATGTTTAAAAAATTATTTTAACTTGTTGAATTGAACTAATATCACGAAACATTATTTTGTCTCACTGGTAATTCATCATTTAAATTAAATAGAGGGTCGTGATTTCTTTAAACTAAAAGTTATAAATAGTATAACGGCACCTCTAATAATGGTTTAAAATTTGAAATAATTTAGACATTTATCCATGTTATGCTATCTTAACGATCATATCTATGAAATATAGATTATTTATATATTTTTGTCCCAGTTGTTTGACGTTACAACTTTACCTATATTTTTAAGTATCATATAAAACATTAAAATAAAAGGACATGTCAGTGTTAGAAAAATAAGAAATTTATAAAAGTATTTTTATATAGAATGTATTCAATTATAACTTTAAATCCTTTGAGCTCAATTTGACACACTATCTGTGTATAAAGTTTAAGATTGGCACCCCAACTAGGACATGCATCAAGAGTAGCGAGGAACTTTTAATCCATTTATATAGTATTTTTTTATTTTGTAAGCGAGGAGCAAGGACATGCATCAAGAGTAAACAACGACATCCCAACTAGGTTGGCACCCCACAAAACCTCCATCCTATACAGTTTAAGATTGTCAACCAACCATATAGAAATCATATATGTGACTTTAGAAGTAGTTATGATTAAAGGCAAATGTTTTTAACGATCTAACGAATATGATTGATTGACAATGAAAAAACCCTTCACATATGTAGTGCAAATATTATTAAATCTTTATTTATTGAATTTTTACCATTCAAATTTTATAAAAGATATATAATTATATGGTCTTAGTATTTCTGTTGTTTGATTTAATCAGGGAAACAACATATTAAGCTTCAAAAAAATGGAATCAAAATATGGATGGTAATGAAATAAATTCATTTTCAATTAATAATAAAATTTTGAAAAATTAACCAAAATTAAATGGTTGTTACAATTTTTCAGTTTTCTTGTTGCTACATTTATTGTTATCTTGGTAAATCTTCGATGTTTCTTTACAGTTTGCAAGTCCATATTGTAGAATCATTGAACCCTGCACAAAAATGAAAAAAAAAAGGTTTAGAACAAAAAAAAAAATCTGCTAGCAATTAAATAATACTTAGGCTTTTTGTGTTGGTAGGAGAAATGTCAGGTTAGATTATAAGGAGTTATTGGTTTTAACTCGTTCCATTTAAAAAAACAATTATTAACTAACTTTTGATATTTTAAAAAACAA
Organism: Medicago ruthenica; assembly: GCA_018208015.1. Taxonomy (NCBI): domain Eukaryota; kingdom Viridiplantae; phylum Streptophyta; class Magnoliopsida; order Fabales; family Fabaceae; genus Medicago; species Medicago ruthenica. The sequence continues at coordinate 65,734 of WNNG01000476.1, forward strand.
TATATGCATATGTGTGAGAAAAACTTACGTGTTGCAATCAACACTTGGATCAAATGGGACACTGAGAGTAATGTTGCAAAGTTGTGGTAGTTGTCTTGATCTATCAGAGTTAACTCCAAATCTTGATGCAGCAGGTTTGAGACAATTACACACATCCCTCCTAATCTGAGTGGTGTCAGCCTTTTGATTTAAATCATTTGCTCCTGCACAACAATAACTAGTTGGTGTAGCAGGGCCAACACCCTGCAAGAATGGAAGACATGGCAACAACGAAAAAAGAGCTGAAGTGCAGCTCACATCATCAATTTGGCGTGCATCCAATGTTGTTACTAGCATGCCTAAAACCATCACAAGCATAGAAAGAGAAATAAATTTCTTGCCCGCCATTTTAATTTAAATATGTGTATGTGTATGTGTATGATGTTTATGTGGATATTTAGAATGATTGGTCTCTGCAAGTATGCCTTAATTTATAGGCAAAACATGTTACGATTTGTTTGGTAAATCATTCATTTTTTGTTTATTTTAATATTAAAAAAATTCTTGTTAGTGATTCATTAATTTATTTCTTATTTTTCTAACATAAAAGGAAATGTTTTTACTTTCAATATTCATGGTCAAACTTATAATTAAGACAATCAATTCTAACTATAAAGAATTGTAAGAATATAAAGTATTCAAAATTCTTGTAAAAGTAGTTTATTTATTCTTGTACTCATGTTCACACATTCTAAAAACGTAAATATAAAATTACTAGATTATTATGCATTGTTAACAAGACAAAAAAATTAAGAATAATTTAATAAGACAAAATGGAAATATGTAAAAAAAATTATTATGCTCAATGAAAATAAATTGTTTTAAATCAATGTGTGATGTAGATTAATATGACATTTTTTTATTTTTGTTGTGTTAATCTCGTTAATTACAATAAATCATTTAATCAGCATTAATTTTTTGACAAAGATAGATGGATTGTAATGTCTAGTCTTAGTTCATTGTTTTATGACCTGGAAGGATATTGTTAGTTAATATTATAACCATTTTCTATATGGGTTATATTTATTTAGTTTATTATCTAGTGGAGATTAATAGTTTAAAAAAGTACTATAAGATAGAAAAAATAATTACTTTTATAAAATTATAATTCCAATTAAATATACTTTATAATATAAAATATTTGTTTTATAATGATAAATTAAATCATTTCAATGTTATGAAATTTAAGAAAATTTTACAAAGTTATCTATAAAATTTGATAAATCTTATTTTGTTATTTTCTTTTAAAAAATTAATTTGGCTAAGTGGACGTTGTTGTCTATAGCGGTGGTTGTAATGTCCATTTGAAAATTGTCGTATATGGGGTTTGAACTTCACCCTTTAAGATTGTAAAGATAAGTTCTTACTAGAGCTAACACCTGATGTGTAATTATTTTCTATAAATAAATAAACTTAAACCATATATGTAACATCCCATATGACTTTAAGTATTGTCGACTGACCCCATAAACCAACACGAGTTCTTTCAGCGTGCTTTGTCCTCAATCGCACAATTTTCGGAAAACTTTCCTGAAGGTCACCCATCCCAAAATTGATCCAAGTCAAGCACACTTAACTGTGGAGTTCTTATCGTCCGGGCTACTTAAAAGAAGATGCATCTTTTTGGTATAGGTAGTATCAAACAATTCTTATAAGTCTTCCTTCAACCATGCAGTCTCATACCTGCACGACGTCAGGAACTATCTCATTCCAATGTGAATACGGTTGCTTAGAAGATGCCAGGAGCCGCTCATTGCCATGCCCTGTGCATCGGCGATCACTCCCCGCCCTTGTAAGCCTCAGGCATTGCAATATATATGTAAATTTCAAACAAAAAGTGGTTTTCTCCGTGATGTTGTTACACCATACGTCAGTGAACAAGATCAATATACTCATGTTGGTCAAATACTTAACTGAAATATTGCTCATGGTATCCCTTTTTTGAAAGAATTTTATAGAATGAACATTGTTTTATTTCAGATGTCTCCAAGTCCAAAAAATTTCGTAAAAATCACTGTATTTAGTTGTTTATTATACTTGTTCTACGGTGTAGACCAGTTCTCCTAATACTCTAAAATTGATTTTTGTTCTTGGGTATGATTTATGTCCTCCCTAAAATAAAATTCCTTCAATAGTAATATTATTTGTTGCGCGCACACACATATTTAAAGAAACATTTCAAAGAAGAAAAGCTTGAATAAAAAATTATAAAGTATACAAATTGCTAAAATAAATTTGAGAATTGTAATTCTAAATGAAACTTTTGTTTTTTTGTTTGATTTAATTATTAAAAAAATATTAAAATCAATTTTAGATAAAAAAAATTGATTTGAGACTAATATTTTAAATTACGAACATTCACATTTTATTAATTACAGTGGAAATAATGGTCATTACAACTATCCTTGAGGGGATTGGAACTATGCATACACCTTAAGGTTACAAGACTAACTTTTAAAAAGGGAGCTAGCGCCTAAAATGCAAACAAGGCTATTCACGAAAATGTTTAAAAAATTATTTTAACTTGTTGAATTGAACTAATATCACGAAACATTATTTTGTCTCACTGGTAATTCATCATTTAAATTAAATAGAGGGTCGTGATTTCTTTAAACTAAAAGTTATAAATAGTATAACGGCACCTCTAATAATGGTTTAAAATTTGAAATAATTTAGACATTTATCCATGTTATGCTATCTTAACGATCATATCTATGAAATATAGATTATTTATATATTTTTGTCCCAGTTGTTTGACGTTACAACTTTACCTATATTTTTAAGTATCATATAAAACATTAAAATAAAAGGACATGTCAGTGTTAGAAAAATAAGAAATTTATAAAAGTATTTTTATATAGAATGTATTCAATTATAACTTTAAATCCTTTGAGCTCAATTTGACACACTATCTGTGTATAAAGTTTAAGATTGGCACCCCAACTAGGACATGCATCAAGAGTAGCGAGGAACTTTTAATCCATTTATATAGTATTTTTTTATTTTGTAAGCGAGGAGCAAGGACATGCATCAAGAGTAAACAACGACATCCCAACTAGGTTGGCACCCCACAAAACCTCCATCCTATACAGTTTAAGATTGTCAACCAACCATATAGAAATCATATATGTGACTTTAGAAGTAGTTATGATTAAAGGCAAATGTTTTTAACGATCTAACGAATATGATTGATTGACAATGAAAAAACCCTTCACATATGTAGTGCAAATATTATTAAATCTTTATTTATTGAATTTTTACCATTCAAATTTTATAAAAGATATATAATTATATGGTCTTAGTATTTCTGTTGTTTGATTTAATCAGGGAAACAACATATTAAGCTTCAAAACAATGGAATCAAAATATGGATGGTAATGAAATAAATTCATTTTCAATTAATAATAAAATTTTGAAAAATTAACCAAAATTAAATGGTTGTTACAATTTTTCAGTTTTCTTGTTGCTACATTTATTGTTATCTTGGTAAATCTTCGATGTTTCTTTACAGTTTGCAAGTCCATATTGTAGAATCATTGAACCCTGCACAAAAATGAAAAAAAAAAGGTTTAGAACAAAAAAAAAAATCTGCTAGCAATTAAATAATACTTAGGCTTTTTGTGTTGGTAGGAGAAATGTCAGGTTAGATTATAAGGAGTTATTGGTTTTAACTCGTTCCATTTAAAAAAACAATTATTAACTAACTTTTGATATTTTAAAAAACAATATATGCATATGTGTGAGAAAAACTTACGTGTTGCAATCAACACTTGGATCAAATGGGACACTGAGAGTAATGTTGCAAAGTTGTGGTAGTTGTCTTGATCTATCAGAGTTAACTCCAAATCTTGATGCAGCAGGTTTGAGACAATTACACACATCCCTCCTAATCTGAGTGGTGTCAGCCTTTTGATTTAAATCATTTGCTCCTGCACAACAATAACTAGTTGGTGTAGCAGGGCCAACACCCTGCAAGAATGGAAGACATGGCAACAACGAAAAAAGAGCTGAAGTGCAGCTCACATCATCAATTTGGCGTGCATCCAATGTTGTTACTAGCATGCCTAAAACCATCACAAGCATAGAAAGAGAAATAAATTTCTTGCCCGCCATTTTAATTTAAATATGTGTATGTGTATGTGTATGATGTTTATGTGGATATTTAGAATGATTGGTCTCTGCAAGTATGCCTTAATTTATAGGCAAAACATGTTACGATTTGTTTGGTAAATCATTCATTTTTTGTTTATTTTAATATTAAAAAAATTCTTGTTAGTGATTCATTAATTTATTTCTTATTTTTCTAACATAAAAGGAAATGTTTTTACTTTCAATATTCATGGTCAAACTTATAATTAAGACAATCAATTCTAACTATAAAGAATTGTAAGAATATAATGTATTCAAAATTCTTGTAAAAGTAGTTTATTTATTCTTGTACTCATGTTCACACATTCTAAAAACGTAAATATAAAATTACTAGATTATTATGCATTGTTAACAAGACAAAAAAATTAAGAATAATTTAATAAGACAAAATGGAAATATGTAAAAAAAATTATTATGCTCAATGAAAATAAATTGTTTTAAATCAATGTGTGATGTAGATTAATATGACATTTTTTTATTTTTGTTGTGTTAATCTCGTTAATTACAATAAATCATTTAATCAGCATTAATTTTTGACAAAGATAGATGGATTGTAATGTCTAGTCTTAGTTCATTGTTTTATGACCTGGAAGGATATTGTTAGTTAATATTATAACCATTTTCTATATGGGTTATATTTATTTAGTTTATTATCTAGTGGAGATTAATAGTTTAAAAAAGTACTATAAGATAGAAAAAATAATTACTTTTATAAAATTATAATTCCAATTAAATATACTTTATAATATAAAATATTTGTTTTATAATGATAAATTAAATCATTTCAATGTTATGAAATTTAAGAAAATTTTACAAAGTTATCTATAAAATTTGATAAATCTTATTTTGTTATTTTCTTTTAAAAAATTAATTTGGCTAAGTGGACGTTGTTGTCTATAGCGGTGGTTGTAATGTCCATTTGAAAATTGTCGTATATGGGGTTTGAACTTCACCCTTTAAGATTGTAAAGATAAGTTCTTACTAGAGCTAACACCTGATGTGTAATTATTTTCTATAAATAAATAAACTTAAACCATATATGTAACATCCCATATGACTTTAAGTATTTTCGACTGACCCCATAAACCAACACGAGTTCCTTCAGCGTGCTTTGTCCTCAATCGCACAATTTTCGGAAAACTTTCCTGAAGGTCACCCATCCCAAAATTGATCCAAGTCAAGCACACTTAACTGTGGAGTTCTTATCGTCCGGGCTACTTAAAAGAAGATGCATCTTTTTGGTATAGGTAGTATCAAACAATTCTTATAAGTCTTCCTTCAACCATGCAGTCTCATACCTGCACGACGTCAGGAACCATCTCATTCCAATGTGAATACGGTTGCTTAGAAGATGCCAGGAGACGCTCATTGCCATGCCCTGTGCATCGGCGATCACTCCCCGCCCTTGTAAGCCTCAGGCATTGCAATATATATGTAAATTTCAAACAAAAAGTGGTTTTCTCCGTGATGTTGTTACACCATACGTCAGTGAACAAGATCAATATACTCATGTTGGTCAAATACTTAACTGAAATATTGCTCATGGTATCCCTTTTTTGAAAGAATTTTATAGAATGAACATTGTTTTATTTCAGATGTCTCCAAGTCCAAAAAATTTCGTAAAAATCACTGTATTTAGTTGTTTATTATACTTGTTCTACGGTGTAGACCAGTTCTCCTAATACTCTAAAATTGATTTTTGTTCTTGGGTATGATTTATGTCCTCCCTAAAATAAAATTCCTTCAATAGTAATATTATTTGTTGCGCGCACACACATATTTAAAGAAACATTTCAAAGAAGAAAAGCTTGAATAAAAAATTATAAAGTATACAAATTGCTAAAATAAATTTGAGAATTGTAATTCTAAATGAAACTTTTGTTTTTTTGTTTGATTTAATTATTAAAAAAATATTAAAATCAATTTTAGATAAAAAAAATTGATTTGAGACTAATATTTTAAATTACGAACATTCACATTTTATTAATTACAGTGGAAATAATGGTCATTACAACTATCCTTGAGGGGATTGGAACTATGCATACACCTTAAGGTTACAAGACTAACTTTTAAAAAGGGAGCTAGCGCCTAAAATGCAAACAAGGCTATTCACGAAAATGTTTAAAAAATTATTTTAACTTGTTGAATTGAACTAATATCACGAAACATTATTTTGTCTCACTGGTAATTCATCATTTAAATTAAATAGAGGGTCGTGATTTCTTTAAACTAAAAGTTATAAATAGTATAACGGCACCTCTAATAATGGTTTAAAATTTGAAATAATTTAGACATTTATCCATGTTATGCTATCTTAACGATCATATCTATGAAATATAGATTATTTATATATTTTTGTCCCAGTTGTTTGACGTTACAACTTTACCTATATTTTTAAGTATCATATAAAACATTAAAATAAAAGGACATGTCAGTGTTAGAAAAATAAGAAATTTATAAAAGTATTTTTATATAGAATGTATTCAATTATAACTTTAAATCCTTTGAGCTCAATTTGACACACTATCTGTGTATAAAGTTTAAGATTGGCACCCCAACTAGGACATGCATCAAGAGTAGCGAGGAACTTTTAATCCATTTATATAGTATTTTTTTATTTTGTAAGCGAGGAGCAAGGACATGCATCAAGAGTAAACAACGACATCCCAACTAGGTTGGCACCCCACAAAACCTCCATCCTATACAGTTTAAGATTGTCAACCAACCATATAGAAATCATATATGTGACTTTAGAAGTAGTTATGATTAAAGGCAAATGTTTTTAACGATCTAACGAATATGATTGATTGACAATGAAAAAACCCTTCACATATGTAGTGCAAATATTATTAAATCTTTATTTATTGAATTTTTACCATTCAAATTTTATAAAAGATATATAATTATATGGTCTTAGTATTTCTGTTGTTTGATTTAATCAGGGAAACAACATATTAAGCTTCAAAACAATGGAATCAAAATATGGATGGTAATGAAATAAATTCATTTTCAATTAATAATAAAATTTTGAAAAATTAACCAAAATTAAATGGTTGTTACAATTTTTCAGTTTTCTTGTTGCTACATTTATTGTTATCTTGGTAAATCTTCGATGTTTCTTTACAGTTTGCAAGTCCATATTGTAGAATCATTGAACCCTGCACAAAAATGAAAAAAAAAAGGTTTAGAACAAAAAAAAAATCTGTTAGCAATTAAATAATACTTAGGCTTTTTGTGTTGGTAGGAGAAATGTCAGGTTAGATTATAAGGAGTTATTGGTTTTAACTCGTTCCATTTAAAAAAACAATTATTAACTAACTTTTGATATTTTAAAAAACAATATATGCATATGTGTGAGAAAAACTTACGTGTTGCAATCAACACTTGGATCAAATGGGACACTGAGAGTAATGTTGCAAAGTTGTGGTAGTTGTCTTGATCTATCAGAGTTAACTCCAAATCTTGATGCAGCAGGTTTGAGACAATTACACACATCCCTCCTAATCTGAGTGGTGTCAGCCTTTTGATTTAAATCATTTGCTCCTGCACAACAATAACTAGTTGGTGTAGCAGGGCCAACACCCTGCAAGAATGGAAGACATGGCAACAACGAAAAAAGAGCTGAAGTGCAGCTCACATCATCAATTTGGCGTGCATCCAATGTTGTTACTAGCATGCCTAAAACCATCACAAGCATAGAAAGAGAAATAAATTTCTTGCCCGCCATTTTAATTTAAATATGTGTATGTGTATGTGTATGATGTTTATGTGGATATTTAGAATGATTGGTCTCTGCAAGTATGCCTTAATTTATAGGCAAAACATGTTACGATTTGTTTGGTAAATCATTCATTTTTTGTTTATTTTAATATTAAAAAAATTCTTGTTAGTGATTCATTAATTTATTTCTTATTTTTCTAACATAAAAGGAAATGTTTTTACTTTCAATATTCATGGTCAAACTTATAATTAAGACAATCAATTCTAACTATAAAGAATTGTAAGAATATAATGTATTCAAAATTCTTGTAAAAGTAGTTTATTTATTCTTGTACTCATGTTCACACATTCTAAAAACGTAAATATAAAATTACTAGATTATTATGCATTGTTAACAAGACAAAAAAATTAAGAATAATTTAATAAGACAAAATGGAAATATGTAAAAAAAATTATTATGCTCAATGAAAATAAATTGTTTTAAATCAATGTGTGATGTAGATTAATATGACATTTTTTTATTTTTGTTGTGTTAATCTCGTTAATTACAATAAATCATTTAATCAGCATTAATTTTTTGACAAAGATAGATGGATTGTAATGTCTAGTCTTAGTTCATTGTTTTATGACCTGGAAGGATATTGTTAGTTAATATTATAACCATTTTCTATATGGGTTATATTTATTTAGTTTATTATCTAGTGGAGATTAATAGTTTAAAAAAGTACTATAAGATAGAAAAAATAATTACTTTTATAAAATTATAATTCCAATTAAATATACTTTATAATATAAAATATTTGTTTTATAATGATAAATTAAATCATTTCAATGTTATGAAATTTAAGAAAATTTTACAAAGTTATCTATAAAATTTGATAAATCTTATTTTGTTATTTTCTTTTAAAAAATTAATTTGGCTAAGTGGACGTTGTTGTCTATAGCGGTGGTTGTAATGTCCATTTGAAAATTGTCGTATATGGGGTTTGAACTTCACCCTTTAAGATTGTAAAGATAAGTTCTTACTAGAGCTAACACCTGATGTGTAATTATTTTCTATAAATAAATAAACTTAAACCATATATGTAACATCCCATATGACTTTAAGTATTGTCGACTGACCCCATAAACCAACACGAGTTCTTTCAGCGTGCTTTGTCCTCAATCGCACAATTTTCGGAAAACTTTCCTGAAGGTCACCCATCCCAAAATTGATCCAAGTCAAGCACACTTAACTGTGGAGTTCTTATCGTCCGGGCTACTTAAAAGAAGATGCATCTTTTTGGTATAGGTAGTATCAAACAATTCTTATAAGTCTTCCTTCAACCATGCAGCCTCATACCTGCACGACGTCAGGAACTATCTCATTCCAATGTGAATACGGTTGCTTAGAAGATGCCAGGAGCCGCTCATTGCCATGCCCTGTGCATCGGCGATCACTCCCCGCCCTTGTAAGCCTCAGGCATTGCAATATATATGTAAATTTCAAACAAAAAGTGGTTTTCTCCGTGATGTTGTTACACCATACGTCAGTGAACAAGATCAATATACTCATGTTGGTCAAATACTTAACTGAAATATTGCTCATGGTATCCCTTTTTTGAAAGAATTTTATAGAATGAACATTGTTTTATTTCAGATGTCTCCAAGTCCAAAAAATTTCGTAAAAATCACTGTATTTAGTTGTTTATTATACTTGTTCTACGGTGTAGACCAGTTCTCCTAATACTCTAAAATTGATTTTTGTTCTTGGGTATGATTTATGTCCTCCCTAAAATAAAATTCCTTCAATAGTAATATTATTTGTTGCGCGCACACACATATTTAAAGAAACATTTCAAAGAAGAAAAGCTTGAATAAAAAATTATAAAGTATACAAATTGCTAAAATAAATTTGAGAATTGTAATTCTAAATGAAACTTTTGTTTTTTTGTTTGATTTAATTATTAAAAAAATATTAAAATCAATTTTAGATAAAAAAAATTGATTTGAGACTAATATTTTAAATTACGAACATTCACATTTTATTAATTACAGTGGAAATAATGGTCATTACAACTATCCTTGAGGGGATTGGAACTATGCATACACCTTAAGGTTACAAGACTAACTTTTAAAAAGGGAGCTAGCGCCTAAAATGCAAACAAGGCTATTCACGAAAATGTTTAAAAAATTATTTTAACTTGTTGAATTGAACTAATATCACGAAACATTATTTTGTCTCACTGGTAATTCATCATTTAAATTAAATAGAGGGTCGTGATTTCTTTAAACTAAAAGTTATAAATAGTATAACGGCACCTCTAATAATGGTTTAAAATTTGAAATAATTTAGACATTTATCCATGTTATGCTATCTTAACGATCATATCTATGAAATATAGATTATTTATATATTTTTGTCCCAGTTGTTTGACGTTACAACTTTACCTATATTTTTAAGTATCATATAAAACATTAAAATAAAAGGACATGTCAGTGTTAGAAAAATAAGAAATTTATAAAAGTATTTTTATATAGAATGTATTCAATTATAACTTTAAATCCTTTGAGCTCAATTTGACACACTATCTGTGTATAAAGTTTAAGATTGGCACCCCAACTAGGACATGCATCAAGAGTAGCGAGGAACTTTTAATCCATTTATATAGTATTTTTTTATTTTGTAAGCGAGGAGCAAGGACATGCATCAAGAGTAAACAACGACATCCCAACTAGGTTGGCACCCCACAAAACCTCCATCCTATACAGTTTAAGATTGTCAACCAACCATATAGAAATCATATATGTGACTTTAGAAGTAGTTATGATTAAAGGCAAATGTTTTTAACGATCTAACGAATATGATTGATTGACAATGAAAAAACCCTTCACATATGTAGTGCAAATATTATTAAATCTTTATTTATTGAATTTTTACCATTCAAATTTTATAAAAGATATATAATTATATGGTCTTAGTATTTCTGTTGTTTGATTTAATCAGGGAAACAACATATTAAGCTTCAAAACAATGGAATCAAAATATGGATGGTAATGAAATAAATTCATTTTCAATTAATAATAAAATTTTGAAAAATTAACCAAAATTAAATGGTTGTTACAATTTTTCAGTTTTCTTGTTGCTACATTTATTGTTATCTTGGTAAATCTTCGATGTTTCTTTACAGTTTGCAAGTCCATATTGTAGAATCATTGAACCCTGCACAAAAATGAAAAAAAAAAGGTTTAGAACAAAAAAAAAAATCTGCTAGCAATTAAATAATACTTAGGCTTTTTGTGTTGGTAGGAGAAATGTCAGGTTAGATTATAAGGAGTTATTGGTTTTAACTCGTTCCATTTAAAAAAACAATTATTAACTAACTTTTGATATTTTAAAAAACAATATATGCATATGTGTGAGAAAAACTTACGTGTTGCAATCAACACTTGGATCAAATGGGACACTGAGAGTAATGTTGCAAAGTTGTGGTAGTTGTCTTGATCTATCAGAGTTAACTCCAAATCTTGATGCAGCAGGTTTGAGACAATTACACACATCCCTCCTAATCTGAGTGGTGTCAGCCTTTTGATTTAAATCATTTGCTCCTGCACAACAATAACTAGTTGGTGTAGCAGGGCCAACACCCTGCAAGAATGGAAGACATGGCAACAACGAAAAAAGAGCTGAAGTGCAGCTCACATCATCAATTTGGCGTGCATCCAATGTTGTTACTAGCATGCCTAAAACCATCACAAGCATAGAAAGAGAAATAAATTTCTTGCCCGCCATTTTAATTTAAATATGTGTATGTGTATGTGTATGATGTTTATGTGGATATTTAGAATGATTGGTCTCTGCAAGTATGCCTTAATTTATAGGCAAAACATGTTACGATTTGTTTGGTAAATCATTCATTTTTTGTTTATTTTAATATTAAAAAAATTCTTGTTAGTGATTCATTAATTTATTTCTTATTTTTCTAACATAAAAGGAAATGTTTTTACTTTCAATATTCATGGTCAAACTTATAATTAAGACAATCAATTCTAACTATAAAGAATTGTAAGAATATAATGTATTCAAAATTCTTGTAAAAGTAGTTTATTTATTCTTGTACTCATGTTCACACATTCTAAAAACGTAAATATAAAATTACTAGATTATTATGCATTGTTAACAAGACAAAAAAATTAAGAATAATTTAATAAGACAAAATGGAAATATGTAAAAAAAATTATTATGCTCAATGAAAATAAATTGTTTTAAATCAATGTGTGATGTAGATTAATATGACATTTTTTTATTTTTGTTGTGTTAATCTCGTTAATTACAATAAATCATTTAATCAGCATTAATTTTTTGACAAAGATAGATGGATTGTAATGTCTAGTCTTAGTTCATTGTTTTATGACCTGGAAGGATATTGTTAGTTAATATTATAACCATTTTCTATATGGGTTATATTTATTTAGTTTATTATCTAGTGGAGATTAATAGTTTAAAAAAGTACTATAAGATAGAAAAAATAATTACTTTTATAAAATTATAATTCCAATTAAATATACTTTATAATATAAAATATTTGTTTTATAATGATAAATTAAATCATTTCAATGTTATGAAATTTAAGAAAATTTTACAAAGTTATCTATAAAATTTGATAAATCTTATTTTGTTATTTTCTTTTAAAAAATTAATTTGGCTAAGTGGACGTTGTTGTCTATAGCGGTGGTTGTAATGTCCATTTGAAAATTGTCGTATATGGGGTTTGAACTTCACCCTTTAAGATTGTAAAGATAAGTTCTTACTAGAGCTAACACCTGATGTGTAATTATTTTCTATAAATAAATAAACTTAAACCATATATGTAACATCCCATATGACTTTAAGTATTTTCGACTGACCCCATAAACCAACACGAGTTCCTTCAGCGTGCTTTGTCCTCAATCGCACAATTTTCGGAAAACTTTCCTGAAGGTCACCCATCCCAAAATTGATCCAAGTCAAGCACACTTAACTGTGGAGTTCTTATCGTCCGGGCTACTTAAAAGAAGATGCATCTTTTTGGTATAGGTAGTATCAAACAATTCGTATAAGTCTTCCTTCAACCATGCAGTCTCATACCTGCACGACGTCAGGAACCATCTCATTCCAATGTGAATACGGTTGCTTAGAAGATGCCAGGAGACGCTCATTGCCATGCCCTGTGCATCGGCGATCACTCCCCGCCCTTGTAAGCCTCAGGCATTGCAATATATATGTAAATTTCAAACAAAAAGTGGTTTTCTCCGTGATGTTGTTACACCATACGTCAGTGAACAAGATCAATATACTCATGTTGGTCAAATACTTAACTGAAATATTGCTCATGGTATCCCTTTTTTGAAAGAATTTTATAGAATGAACATTGTTTTATTTCAGATGTCTCCAAGTCCAAAAAATTTCGTAAAAATCACTGTATTTAGTTGTTTATTATACTTGTTCTACGGTGTAGACCAGTTCTCCTAATACTCTAAAATTGATTTTTGTTCTTGGGTATGATTTATGTCCTCCCTAAAATAAAATTCCTTCAATAGTAATATTATTTGTTGCGCGCACACACATATATAAAGAAACATTTCAAAGAAGAAAAGCTTGAATAAAAAATTATAAAGTATACAAATTGCTAAAATAAATTTGAGAATTGTAATTCTAAATGAAACTTTTGTTTTTTTGTTTGATTTAATTATTAAAAAAATATTAAAATCAATTTTAGATAAAAAAAATTGATTTGAGACTAATATTTTAAATTACGAACATTCACATTTTATTAATTACAGTGGAAATAATGGTCATTACAACTATCCTTGAGGGGATTGGAACTGTAACATCCCGCTTAAATGCAATTACTATCAGTATTAGACGCGATTAAGAAGTATGGTAATTTAGTAAAGTATGGAGTGGCAATATTGTAAATAAGTTAAGAAGGGGGGGAAAGTTTGAAACAAAGAAGTAGAAAAGAGTGATCTACACTCTTCCATTCCATTTTTCCTTTTCCATTTTCAGCTCACTCTCTCCCTCTCCCTCCTCACTCTCACGCCACTCCCTCCCACTCTAATCCTTCAAGTTTTCATCCCAATCCTTGTGAGAAGCTTATGCAAGCAAACTTGAGTTGGAAGCTAGAGTAATAGGAAGAATAAGGAAGGAACAAGCTAGGGTTGCAAGAAACAGGTTGAACCAGCACCAATTAAGGCATAGGTGAGCTCATTTCAGATTATAGAACCAATTTAGAGTGTCTTTGACAAGATTTACATGTTTTAGAAAGTTCCAAGTTTACCCTAATTCTCTTTGCTTGTTTAATCTTTGCTCATGAGTGTTAATAATTGTTAATTTATGAAAGGAAATCATATTTATCATGTTTGAGAAGCATGGGTACCTTTAAATGGGCAAAATGGTGGAAATCACGTTTTTACACAGTTTTTACTGATACGGTCGCTGTAGCGACGGACGGTCGCTTGTAGCGACCAAACTGGGATTTTTCCCTGCCTAGCCGCGCTTGTAGCGACCGCGCAGGCGCTTGTAGCGACGGTTGTCGCTTGTAGCGAGGAACTGGGCGCTGTAGCGACCAAGTTCTGCCTGCTGTCGCTTGTAGCGACCAGAAGGGCGCTGTAGCGACCAGCCTTGAACAGTCCAACCTAGTTGAGCTGTTCTGGGGGTTCTGGGTCGCGCGTGCATGGCTTTTGGCAACAGATTTTCTATAATACATTTTTAGCAACTTAAACCGCCATTTTAGTTCATTTCAAATGCTTCCCAAGTTTAAAACATTACTTGAGCAAAGGTTATACAAAGCTTGGAAATTCATGAATTAAGTTGTAGGCTTAAGAAAGCCCTAGGAATGGCTCATGATAACGATGGGTCAAGCACCTTGATAGGTTAATAAGAATATTACCAAGTTTCAAGATTAGAACCTATATAGGTTAAGAGTTCAGAATTAGTAAGATTAAGCCGTGGCCTTCGTTGTTCACGCCAGTGGGACACGAATGGTTCACATAGAGAATAGACTAAAGATGAGTACATTTAAATCGTGACTTTCATCGTTCACGCCAGTGGGACATGAAATGTTCACGCATCAGTTTACAGATTATTTATTCGCGTCTTCCGTCGTTCACGCCAGTGGAACACGGGAGGTATACGCATCAGTTAAAACTTATATTAAGTCGTGTCTTCTGTTGTTCACGCCAGTGGGACACAGGAGGTTCACGCCAGTGGGACGTGTTATTCCGCAAGGGTAACCGCACGACGACAAGAGGAGTCCGGTGTTAGCCTGATATGATAGGAATTTTCACCGGTTATCAGGGGAATGTGCTTCGGGGTTACTCCACCCGGGGGCATTCCGTAAAATGAACCCAGATAATAATGTTTGTTCAACGCTAACAGCTAACTCAAAGTATCAGTTATTAATTATTTATATTATCAGTCAGGAAATATTTACTCAGACAATTATCAGACTTCAGTTAGTGGTTATCAGACGGTGATCCTAGATTTCCCCTTGATCACCAATTCAGCAGAATCATTCAGTTGACCCTCTATGGGTAAGTCAAGACTTGGCGATTATAGGTATCCCCAAGATCGCCGAGGTAGGCACGGCGACCCTAGGTTCCCTGAGGTTGCCAAACAGTAGGTAGGGTAGGAGCTCACTGAGACTTTATGTCTCATCCCTTTCCTTCTGGTGCAGGTTCTTCTCAGGTGGCACGACGCAAAGGTAAAGAGAAAGCTACGGATTGACCGTGCCGTTTTACGTTCTATCATGTGGTTGTTGTAAAAGATTGATGTATATGATGTACATTATAAGGAATGTTATGTATTGGATCTTGAGTTGTATCATGAACTTATGTATTGTGGATTTAATAAACAACTTTTCTGTATTGTATTTAATGTATCCAGTACGAAATTTTAATACTCATAAGAGATCCTAGGCAATCTCTATATGGGTGTTACAATTTGGTATCAGAGCAGGTCGATTCAGACCGTGCCTTGGGTCATTAAAGTACAATCCAAGTTTCCGGACCTCTTGGATCCAGGACATTATTCTAGATGTTATGTTCAGTTAAAACTGATCACTTTGACTTGTATATGACAGCTAGGATAAGATGTCTGGGAGAAGAAGAGGTAGACCTCGTACTAATCAAGCTAGTGACGAAAGTGGAGGACCCAGCATGAATTCTTGGGAACAAATGATTCAACAACAACAGGCCTGGCAGCAACAGTATCAGGAACAACAAGCTCAGAATGCATTACAGTATCAGCAAATGATGCTGATGATGCAACAACAGTCTCAGCAACAAGCCCAGGCTCAACAACAATGGATGGAGATGATGCAGCAGGGTCAAGGTTTCCATCCACAGCCACCACCTCCTCCTGTAATTGGTAATCCCGTGTTCCGTGAATACAACAGGCATCACCCTCCGGAGTTCAATGGAGAAGGTGAACCACAAGAAGCTAGAAAATGGATTAAGCAGATGGAGAAGATCTTTAGAATGGCTGAATGTTCAGAGGAAGATAAAGTGGTCTACGCTACCAACCAACTCAGAGGCGCAGCAGAAGACTGGTGGGAATCTGCTCAGCGCAGGATGGAAGCCAATGGTGTAGAAGTGAATTGGGAGAACTTTAAAGGAGTGATGTTAGAAAAGTATTTACCTTTGTCCTACAAGGTAAGGAAAGAACAAGAGTTCTTAGAGTTGAAACAAGGTAATATGTCGGTTGCTGAGTTCACAAAGAAATTTGAGGAGTTGTCCTACTATTCTACACACAATGAATATGCTGAAAATGAAGTATGGAAAATGAATCAGTATAAAAGAGGATTAAGGGGTGAGATTGATACGGCAGTTAGCCTTCAGAGAACTGCGAGTTATGACGAGTTGGTGCATGATAGCTTAGTGGTTGAGGCAGGACTTGCAAAGGCCTCGAAGGAAAGAGCAGCAGCTTATGAGAAAAAGAAAAGCAGGATGTTCGATAAGTATCACGATAAGCTTAAGCCGAAAGGATCTCCTCAGAGAGGAAAACAGACCTACTCTCCACAATATAATCCTTTGAGGACAAATCCTACTTGCAAGACATGCGGTAGAATGCATAAAGGAGAGTGCTTGGTTGGAGCAGGAATTTGTTATGGATGTAAACAGCCAGGGCATTTCATATCAGAGTGTCCAAACAGACGTGGCAAAGGATCAGCTGAAGGAACAACTACTAGTCGGGGCAGAGTGTACTCTCTTGACGGCGCCAAGGCTTCGGCCAATGAAGATTTAATTGCCGGTATGTGTTATTTGGGTACAAATCCAGTAAAAGTTCTATTTGACTGCGGCGCTACATGTTCTTTTATTTCATATAAATGTGTGGAGACGCTGCAATTACCCTTGTCTCCGTTGAACCCTCCAATGTTAGTATCCACCGCTACTGAAGGCGGAATTGAGGCTAAGTATGTTTGTGAAAGCTGTCCTATCACTGTGTCTAGCAAAACTTACTATGTTGATTTAGTTTGTCTCCCGATGGAGCAACTGGATGTAATTTTAGGCATGGATTGGCTCTCTGCTAATCATGTCTATATAGGATGTTCAGAGAAGAGTATTTATATGCCTACCAGTGATACGACAGAAGGTGTGGCTTTGTCAGAATTGATTAACCGCACCCATCAGTTAATCCAGTTCATTTGCGCTCAAGACAAAGGATTTTATGTGTTGATCACTGTGGCTTCAGAGTCAGAGTTAAGTCCCAGTGACATTCCTGTTGTGAATGAATACCTAGATGTTTTTCCTTCAGAAGTCACGAGTTTACCTCCAGAGCGTGAGGTAGAGTTTTCAATTGATTTGATTCCAGGAGCGGAGCCAGTGTCTGTGGCACCGTACAGAATGTCACCAACAGAGTTGAAAGAGTTGAAATCTCAACTCGAGGATTTAATCCAGAAGCATTTCATCAGACCTAGTGTATCGCCTTGGGGTGCTCCAGTTTTGTTAGTTAAGAAAAAGGATGGAAGCATGAGGCTATGTATTGACTACCGCCAACTTAACAAAGTGACTATCAAGAACAGGTACCCTCTTCCAAGGATTGATGATCTTCTAGATCAGCTCAAGGGAGCAACAGTATTTTCCAAGATTGATCTTCGATCGGGTTATCATCAGATTCGTATTAAATCCTCAGATGTGTCTAAGACGGCGTTTCGAACGCGTTACGGACACTATGAATTTTTGGTTATGCCTTTCGGTGTAACTAATGCTCCAGCAGTGTTTATGGATTACATGAACAGGATATTTCAGCCCTATCTCGATCAATTTGTGGTGATTTTCATTGATGACATTTTGATCTATTCTAAGGATCCTCAAGAGCATGCTCAGCATTTGAGAATTGTATTGGATGTCCTTAGAGACAAGCAGCTGTATGCTAAGTTTAGCAAGTGTGAGTTTTGGTTATCCGAGATTAAGTTTTTGGGTCATGTTATTTCTCAAGGAGGAGTAGCTGTTGATCCATCTAAGGTTGAGGCTGTTCTCAACTGGGAAAGACCAAAGAATGTAGCTGAAGTCAGGAGCTTTCTAGGTTTGGCAGGTTATTATCGAAGATTCATTATGAAGTTTTCTCAGATTGCTTTACCCCTGTCACGCCTCACCAGAAAAGATGTACCCTTTATTTGGGATGATGAATGTGAAGAAAGTTTCAGAGTTTTAAAGAAGAAATTGACTAAGGCCCCTGTATTGGCAATACCAGATCCTGAAAGGAGATACACCGTTTTCTGCGATGCATCTTCCAAGGGACTGGGAAGTGTTCTCATGCAAGGAGAAAATGTAATAGCTTATGCCTCTAGACAGCTCAAGACCCATGAGGAGAATTACCCCACTCATGATCTTGAGTTAGCAGCAATAGTTTTTGCATTGAAGATATGGAGACATCATTTGTATGGTGCGCAATTTGATTTGTTCAGCGACCATAAGAGTTTGAAGTATTTGTTTGATCAACGAGATCTGAATATGAGGCAAAGGCGATGGATGGAGTATTTGAAGGATTTTGATTTTGATCTGAAATACCATCCAGGAAAGGCAAATGTGGTAGCAGATGCCTTAAGTCGAAAGGCTTTGATCAAAGCTGAGGTGATGATGCACACGTGTGGACTGTATGAGAAGTTTAGAGACCTTAACCTCCATGTTACTGATTTGGATGGTGGTATTTTGTTAAACAAGTTAGATATTTCATGTGACCTACGATCTAGGATTGCGCAAGCGCAAAGCATGGATATGGACCTTCAAAGGAAAATTAGCCAGCCGGAGTTTTCTTTTGCACCTGATGGAACATTATTGTTTGAGGGAAGGGTTTATGTCCCGAACGATGAAGAATTGAAAAGGTTAATTCTAGAAGAGGCGCATAAGAGCAGTTTCAGCATTCACCCAGGAACCACCAAGATGTATCAAGACTTGAAAAGAGATTATTGGTGGCCTAGCATGAAAAGAGATGTTGCAGAGTTTGTGTCGAGGTGCATTGTTTGTCAGCAAGTGAAGATTGAGCACCAAAGGCCTGCAGGGATGTTAGTGCCTTTGGAAATTCCACAATGGAAATGGGAAGATATAACCATGGACTTTGTGAGTGGATTACCTCGAACACAGCGAGGACATGATTCCATATGGGTAATAGTGGACCGGTTAACCAAGTCAGCTCATTTCTTGCCGGTTAAGACTACGTACCGAGCCTCACAGTATGCGGAATTGTTTATTTCTGAGATAGTAAAACTCCATGGTGTGCCAGCTAGTATTGTGTCGGATAGAGATCCCATTTTCACATCCCATTTTTGGAAAGCTTTTCAGAAGGCTTTAGGAACAAGATTAAAGATGAGCACGTCCCATCATCCTCAAACAGACGGACAATCAGAAAGGACTATTCAGACGTTAGAGGATATGTTACGTGCATGTATTCTAGAAGATGGAGGAAGTTGGAACAATCATCTACCATTGATTGAATTTTCTTACAACAACAGTTACCATTCTAGCATCGGAATAGCACCATATGAAGCTCTATATGGTAGGAAATGTAGAACCCCGCTTTGTTGGGCTGAGGTTGGAGATAAGAGCATATTGGGTCCAGAGATCATTCAGGAGACGACTCTAAAGATTAAGTCCATTCAAGATAAGATGAGAACAGCACAGAGTCGCCAGAAAAGTTATGCTGATAAGAGGCGAAGACCCTTAGAGTTTGATGAAGGAGACCATGTATTTCTTAAGGTTACACCCAAGCTGGGATTAAGAGGAGCATTCCGAACCAAGAAGCTTTGTCCAAGATATGTTGGACCATTTCAGATACTTCGTCGTGTTGGTCCGGCAGCTTATCAGTTAGCGTTGCCTCCAGCCATGTCAGGATTGCATGATGTATTCCATGTCTCCCAGCTGAGGAAGTTTATCCCTGATCCTTTTCAACCAGTGGAATTGGACAGTATTGATTTGAGATCAGACTTGACTTTTCAACCTGAGCCAGACCAGATAATTGATCGTGATGTTAAGACCTTGCGAAACAAAGAAATTCCTATAGTTAAGGTTGTATGGAAAGGTTCTCCCGACGGCGAAGCAACGTGGGAGCTAGAGTCAGATATGCAAGCTACCTATCCTCATTTATTTTCAGGTAACTTCTAAATTTCGAGGACGAAATTTCTTTAAGGGGGGTAGATTGTAACATCCCGCTTAAATGCAATTACTATCAGTATTAGACGCGATTAAGAAGTATGGTAATTTAGTAAAGTATGGAGTGGCAATATTGTAAATAAGTTAAGAAGGGGGGGAAAGTTTGAAACAAAGAAGTAGAAAAGAGTGATCTACACTCTTCCATTCCATTTTTCCTTTTCCATTTTCAGCTCACTCTCTCCCTCTCCCTCCTCACTCTCACGCCACTCCCTCCCACTCTAATCCTTCAAGTTTTCATCCCAATCCTTGTGAGAAGCTTATGCAAGCAAACTTGAGTTGGAAGCTAGAGTAATAGGAAGAATAAGGAAGGAACAAGCTAGGGTTGCAAGAAACAGGTTGAACCAGCACCAATTAAGGCATAGGTGAGCTCATTTCAGATTATAGAACCAATTTAGAGTGTCTTTGACAAGATTTACATGTTTTAGAAAGTTCCAAGTTTACCCTAATTCTCTTTGCTTGTTTAATCTTTGCTCATGAGTGTTAATAATTGTTAATTTATGAAAGGAAATCATATTTATCATGTTTGAGAAGCATGGGTACCTTTAAATGGGCAAAATGGTGGAAATCACGTTTTTACACAGTTTTTACTGATACGGTCGCTGTAGCGACGGACGGTCGCTTGTAGCGACCAAACTGGGATTTTTCCCTGCCTAGCCGCGCTTGTAGCGACCGCGCAGGCGCTTGTAGCGACGGTTGTCGCTTGTAGCGAGGAACTGGGCGCTGTAGCGACCAAGTTCTGCCTGCTGTCGCTTGTAGCGACCAGAAGGGCGCTGTAGCGACCAGCCTTGAACAGTCCAACCTAGTTGAGCTGTTCTGGGGGTTCTGGGTCGCGCGTGCATGGCTTTTGGCAACAGATTTTCTATAATACATTTTTAGCAACTTAAACCGCCATTTTAGTTCATTTCAAATGCTTCCCAAGTTTAAAACATTACTTGAGCAAAGGTTATACAAAGCTTGGAAATTCATGAATTAAGTTGTAGGCTTAAGAAAGCCCTAGGAATGGCTCATGATAACGATGGGTCAAGCACCTTGATAGGTTAATAAGAATATTACCAAGTTTCAAGATTAGAACCTATATAGGTTAAGAGTTCAGAATTAGTAAGATTAAGCCGTGGCCTTCGTTGTTCACGCCAGTGGGACACGAATGGTTCACATAGAGAATAGACTAAAGATGAGTACATTTAAATCGTGACTTTCATCGTTCACGCCAGTGGGACATGAAATGTTCACGCATCAGTTTACAGATTATTTATTCGCGTCTTCCGTCGTTCACGCCAGTGGAACACGGGAGGTATACGCATCAGTTAAAACTTATATTAAGTCGTGTCTTCTGTTGTTCACGCCAGTGGGACACAGGAGGTTCACGCCAGTGGGACGTGTTATTCCGCAAGGGTAACCGCACGACGACAAGAGGAGTCCGGTGTTAGCCTGATATGATAGGAATTTTCACCGGTTATCAGGGGAATGTGCTTCGGGGTTACTCCACCCGGGGGCATTCCGTAAAATGAACCCAGATAATAATGTTTGTTCAACGCTAACAGCTAACTCAAAGTATCAGTTATTAATTATTTATATTATCAGTCAGGAAATATTTACTCAGACAATTATCAGACTTCAGTTAGTGGTTATCAGACGGTGATCCTAGATTTCCCCTTGATCACCAATTCAGCAGAATCATTCAGTTGACCCTCTATGGGTAAGTCAAGACTTGGCGATTATAGGTATCCCCAAGATCGCCGAGGTAGGCACGGCGACCCTAGGTTCCCTGAGGTTGCCAAACAGTAGGTAGGGTAGGAGCTCACTGAGACTTTATGTCTCATCCCTTTCCTTCTGGTGCAGGTTCTTCTCAGGTGGCACGACGCAAAGGTAAAGAGAAAGCTACGGATTGACCGTGCCGTTTTACGTTCTATCATGTGGTTGTTGTAAAAGATTGATGTATATGATGTACATTATAAGGAATGTTATGTATTGGATCTTGAGTTGTATCATGAACTTATGTATTGTGGATTTAATAAACAACTTTTCTGTATTGTATTTAATGTATCCAGTACGAAATTTTAATACTCATAAGAGATCCTAGGCAATCTCTATATGGGTGTTACAGGAACTATGCATACACCTTAAGGTTACAAGACTAACTTTTAAAAAGGGAGCTAGCGCCTAAAATGCAAACAAGGCTATTCACGAAAATGTTTAAAAAATTATTTTAACTTGTTGAATTGAACTAATATCACGAAACATTATTTTGTCTCACTGGTAATTCATCATTTAAATTAAATAGAGGGTCGTGATTTCTTTAAACTAAAAGTTATAAATAGTATAACGGCACCTCTAATAATGGTTTAAAATTTGAAATAATTTAGACATTTATCCATGTTATGCTATCTTAACGATCATATCTATGAAATATAGATTATTTATATATTTTTGTCCCAGTTGTTTGACGTTACAACTTTACCTATATTTTTAAGTATCATATAAAACATTAAAATAAAAGGACATGTCAGTGTTAGAAAAATAAGAAATTTATAAAAGTATTTTTATATAGAATGTATTCAATTATAACTTTAAATCCTTTGAGCTCAATTTGACACACTATCTGTGTATAAAGTCTAAGATTGGCACCCCAACTAGGACATGCATCAAGAGTAGCGAGGAACTTTTAATCCATTTATATAGTATTTTTTTATTTTGTAAGCGAGGAGCAAGGACATGCATCAAGAGTAAACAACGACATCCCAACTAGGTTGGCACCCCACAAAACCTCCATCCTATACAGTTTAAGATTGTCAACCAACCATATAGAAATCATATATGTGACTTTAGAAGTAGTTATGATTAAAGGCAAATGTTTTTAACGATCTAACGAATATGATTGATTGACAATGAAAAAACCCTTCACATATGTAGTGCAAATATTATTAAATCTTTATTTATTGAATTTTTACCATTCAAATTTTATAAAAGATATATAATTATATGGTCTTAGTATTTCTGTTGTTTGATTTAATCAGGGAAACAACGTATTAAGCTTCAAAACAATGGAATCAAAATATGGATGGTAATGAAATAAATTCATTTTCAATTAATAATAAAATTTTGAAAAATTAACCAAAATTAAATGGTTGTTACAATTTTTCAGTTTTCTTGTTGCTACATTTATTGTTATCTTGGTAAATCTTCGATGTTTCTTTACAGTTTGCAAGTCCATATTGTAGAATCATTGAACCCTGCACAAAAATGAAAAAAAAAAAGGTTTAGAACAAAAAAAAAATCTGCTAGCAATTAAATAATACTTAGGCTTTTTGTGTTGGTAGGAGAAATGTCAGGTTAGATTATAAGGAGTTATTGGTTTTAACTCGTTCCATTTAAAAAAACAATTATTAACTAACTTTTGATATTTTAAAAAACAATATATGCATATGTGTGAGAAAAACTTACGTGTTGCAATCAACACTTGGATCAAATGGAAACAGCTCCTGTAACACCCATAATAAGATTGCCTAGGATCTTATACGAGTATTAAAATTTCGTACTGGATACATTAATTTACAATATAAAAGTTCATACAAAATATTACATCACATGTAATATTATAATCCCAAAGTTATACAAATCCTTCTTATTACAAGTACATCAAAATACAACCATATAATACAGTCCAACTATGAAACATATCATATAATATCAGCACGATCATTCCAAAGCTTTTTCCTTACCCTTGTTGCGTGCTGCCTGAGATCCTGCCTGAGAACCTGCACCAGAAGGAATGGGATGAGACATAATGTCTCAGTGAGCTCTACCCAACCTACTGTTTGGCAACCACAGGGAACCTAGGGTCGCCATGCCTACCTTGGCAATTTAGGGGAATCTAGAATCGCCAAGTCTTTAAATCTATCCCCAAAGGATATGACTTCTTATAACTTTAACTGTAATCCACCCGTATTCTGTAAAGCTTCCTGTAACTATAACTTTAAACAACTTTAACTATAACTATAAATCATAAAACGAATAAAGTGTTTTATGTTAGTTGTTAGCGTTGAACAAACAATTATCTGGATTCATTTTACGGAGGGCACCCCGGGTGGAGCAACCCCGAGATACGTCTCCCTATAAACCGGTGAAATTCCTATCATATCAGGCTAACACCGGACTCCCTATAAAACGTGTGGACAACCCTCTCGGAGAAGTCCCATCCGGCGAATCCCGGAGTCTGATGAACACGCCACTGTAAAACGTGCAAGCACGCCACTATAAAACGTGTAAACACGCCAATATCTTTAATCTTTAATTCTTTAACTTTAACGTATGAACATGTAATCAGTCACTTTAATTCTATAACCATCCTGTAATCTATAACCTGTAACCTATAATCTTGGCTTATCGTTCTCATAAGCCACCTATAATTGTTGGAGAACCAACCCTATAAAACTGTCTATAACTGTACTTGCCGAAGCATTCCTATTAACCTTGTATTCATGCTATTAATGCTTTGCTAATTCCTCAATCACTTATTCCTTATGCATTATGAATCCTTGGTTATGTCCACAATGATGTTTATCTTATTTAATAAAAAGGTTTTCTTTGAAAACAGTTACCAAAAAGCCTCGCCGAACCCGTACACAGCACCCAGAACGAAGCAGAACAGACAAATGCTGTCTGTCTAAAATCGCTGGGCGACCCTGAGGCGAGGTGGGGGCGAAAATAGGCAGTGACGACCTGCCAAACAGTAACTGCTCGTTCGCCCCGAGCTCGCCCGGCAAAAATATCAGTTCAAAAACCTGCTAAAAGTGTGATTTTCCACCATTTTGACATATTTAAGGATACCCAAGCAATCCAACAGTATAAGGAACGATTTACAACTATAAATTGAATGATTAAAGTGTGATTGAACAAAGAATTAGTAAGCACAAAAGATTAGGGTAAAAACTCTAAAAACTCTATAACTTACCCATGATGCAAAACACATGAAAAATCACTCTAAGAGGGTTATAACAACCCAAGAGAGCTCACCTATTTCTGGTATCAAGCTAGCCAAGCTTCACTCTACACTTTCACTTGTGAAATCCTCTTTCTCTTAGTTTTCTATAACTTCTTCTTACTCCAAAATCCAAAACAAGCTTGCTTGGGAGACTAGAATTTATGGAGGAACTTACTACTTAAAGAAGTGATGATTGATGAGATGATTAAGGTGAGGGTGGAGGACGAAAATGGAGGAGAAAGGAAGAGCAAAAACCAGATTTTTGTGTGTGTGAGAAATGAGTAGAAAAACTCAACAATTTTCATATTTATCCAAATGTCCAATTACCCTTAATTACGACTATGCCACTGCTTGCAAACAAAGCTTCTAACACGTTTAACTGATACATCTAAGCGGGATATTACACTCTACCCCCCTTAAAGAAATTTCGTCCTCGAAATTTAGAAATTACCTGTAAAAAGATGTGGATAACTCTCCTGCATCTCCGATTCCAATTCCCATGTAGCTTCGCCGTAGGGAGAACCTTTCCATATGACTTTAACAATTGGAATCTCTTTATTCCTCAATGCTTTGACATCACGTTCAATAATCCGTTCCGGTTCGGGTCGAAAAGTCAAATCCGATCTCAAGTCGATAGTTTCCAATTCTACGGGTTGGTGTGGATCAGGAATGAACTTCCTTAACTGTGAAACATGGAAAACATCATGTAATCCTGACATCGCCGGTGGCAGAGCCAATTGGTAAGCTGCTGGTCCGACTCGTTTAAGTATCTCAAATGGCCCAATAAATCTTGGACTCAATTTCTTTGTCCTGAAAACGCCTCGTAGTCCCAGCTTAGGGGTGACTTTCAAGAAAACATGATCTCCCACTTCAAACTCTAGTGGTCTTCGTCTCTTGTCTGCATAACTTTTCTGTCGACTCTGAGCAGTTCTGATCTTATCCTGAATGGATTTAATCTTTAAAGTGGTCTCTTGAATAATCTCAGGTCCCAAAATACTCTTATCTCCAACCTCTGACCAACAAAGCGGTGTTCTACACCTCCTGCCATACAGTGCCTCATACGGTGCCATTCCGATACTAGAATGGTAACTATTATTATACGAAAATTCAATCAAAGGCAGATGATTATTCCAACTTCCTCCATCCTCTAAAATGCATGCACGTAGCATATCCTCTAACGTCTGAATGGTTCTCTCAGATTGCCCATCTGTCTGAGGATGATGGGACGTACTCAACTTTAACCTTGTTCCCAAAGCCTTCTGAAAAGCCTTCCAAAAGTGAGAAGTAAAGATAGGATCTCTATCTGACACAATGCTGGTTGGAACTCCATGTAATTTCACAATCTCCGCTATGAACAATTCTGCATACTGAGCAGCCCTGTAAGTAGTCTTAACCGGTAAAAAGTGAGCAGACTTTGTCAACCGATCGACAACTACCCAAATTGAATCATGTCCCCGCTGAGTCCGAGGTAACCCTGTCACAAAATCCATAGAGATTTCTTCCCATTTCCACTGAGGGATTTCCAATGGTACAAGCATCCCTGCAGGTCTCTGATGTTCTATCTTCACTTGTTGACACACAATACAACGTGAAACAAATTCTGCAATATCGGTCTTCATCCCCGGCCACCAATAATCTTTCTTTAAATCTTGGTACATTTTAGTGGTACCTGGGTGAATACTGAAACTACTCTTGTGTGCCTCTTCCAAAATCAATCTCTTTAAACTAGCATCATTAGGAACACAAACTCTACCTTCAAACAACAGAGTACCGTCAGATGCCCTTGAAAACTCTGAATGTCCGATCCTCCTCTGAAGATCCATATCTAATTCTTGAGCTTGTGTGATTCTGGACCGCAAGTCACAGGTAACTTCTAATCTTTGTAACAAAATACCATCATCCATTTCTGTAACGCTGAGACTAAGATCTCGAAATTTCTCATACAAACCACAGGTATGCATCAGTAATTCTGCTTTAATCAAAGATTTCCTGCTCAAGGCGTCAGCAACTACATTCGCCTTTCCAGGGTGATACTTTAACTCAAAATCAAAATCCTTTAAATATTCCATCCATCTTCTCTGCCTCATGTTCAGTTCCCGTTGATCAAATAAATACTTTAAACTTTTATGGTCACTGAACAAATCAAATTGTGCTCCATATAAATGGTGCCTCCACACTTTCAAAGCAAAAACTATTGCCGCCAACTCAAGGTCGTGAGTGGGGTAATTCTCCTCGTGAGATTTAAGCTGTCGAGAAGCATAAGCTATAACATTACCTTCTTGCATGAGCACACTGCCCAGTCCCTTAGAGGACGCATCACAATAAACCACATATTTCTTTTCAGGGTCAGGTATTGCTAATACTGGAGCCTTGGATAATTTCTTCCTCAAAGTCCGGAAACTTTTCTCACAATCTTCGTCCCAGACGAAAGGCACATCTTTCCTCGTGAGGCGTGTCAACGGTAAAGCAATCTGTGAAAATCTCATAATAAATCTCCGGTAGTAACCTGCTAAACCCAGGAAACTCCGAAACTCTGTTACATTCGTTGGTCTGGCCCAATTAAGGACAGCTTCAACCTTTGATGAGTCAACTGACACTCCTCCTTTAGAAATAACATGCCCCAAAAACTGGATTTCTGATAACCAAAATTCACATTTGCTGAATTTTGCATATAACTGATTTTCTCTGAGAATGTCCAAAACAATCCTCAGATGCTGAGCATGTTCCTGTGAGTCCTTCGAATAAATCAAAATATCATCTATGAAGATCACAACAAACTGATCCAGGTAAGGCTGGAAAATCCTATTCATGTAGTCCATAAACACAGCTGGAGCATTAGTCACTCCAAACGGCATAACCAAAAATTCATAATGTCCGTAACGTGTCCTGAACGCCGTCTTGGACACATCTGACGATTTGATACGAATCTGGTGGTATCCCGATCTGAGATCAATCTTTGAAAACACTGAAGCTCCTTTGAGTTGATCCAAAAGATCATCAATCCTCGGTAACGGATACTTATTCTTTATTGTTACTTTATTCAACCGACGGTAGTCGATGCACAATCTCATGCTACCATCCTTCTTCTTAACCAACAACACTGGTGCGCCCCAAGGTGACACACTAGGCCTGATGAAATGTTTCTGAATTAAGTCTTCCAACTGAGACTTCAATTCCTTTAACTCTGATGGTGACATTCTGTAAGGCGCCACTGAAACTGGCTCAGATCCTGGAATGAGATCAATAGAAAACTCTACTTCCCGTTCAGGGGGTAAATTACTTATCTCCGAAGGAAAAACATCTAAATAATCGCTGACAACCGGAATATCACTGGGACTCAGTTCTGACTCTGAAGTCACAGTAACCATTACATAGAAACCCCTATCCTGAGCACACATGAGCTGAGTAAGCTGATGAGTGCGGTTGATCAACTCTGATAAAGCCACACCTTCGGTCGTATCATCTGTAGGCATAAAAATACACTTCTCCGCACAACCAATATACACATGGTTAGCAGACAACCAATCCATTCCTAAGATCACATCAAGTTGTATCATGGGAAGACACACCAAGTCTATATAGTATGTCTTGCTAGATACAGTGATCGGGCAATTTTCACATATAAAACTAGCTACAACTCCGCCCTCAGTAGCGGTAGATACCGTCATAGGAGGTATCAACGGTGACATAGACAATTGCAATGCTTCTACACACTTGTAAGAAATAAAGGAACATGTTGCACCACAATCAAATAACACTTTAACTGGAGTTTGGCCTAAGTAACACATACCAGCAATTAAATCTTCATTTGCCAAAGCCTTCTGACCATCAAGGGAATACACCCTGCCTTTACTTGTTGTAGTTCCTTCAGCTCCACTTTTACCTCTTCTTTCTGGACAATTAGCCAAAATGTGCCCCGGCTGCCTACACCCGAAACACACACCTGTCTGCCTCATGCTGTAATATCCCGTTTAAACATGACTTTTAACAGTATCACAGGATTTAAACGAACGGAATGGCGTTATAGTAATTTAAGAGAGGAAGAGGTTATAAAAGGAGATAAATATGATAATTTTCATATTTATCATGTCTTTCTCTCTCTAAATTCAATTCCTCTCCCTTCTCTCTTCACCCACTCTTGCGCCTCCCTCCAAACCTTCATCAATCATCAAACTTCAACATAGAATCATGGATTCAAGCAAGCTTGGTTGTGGGGGAAGCTAGAACATGAAGAAATTAAAGAAAACAAGAAGAAAGGAAAGAGTTAAAAGCTAGGGTTTTGAGGTAAAGGGCAAGCAAGCTAAACCAGCACCAAATCAAGATTAAGGTGAGCTCCCTAGGGGTTTTAGAATCCCTTTTTGTGAGTTTTATAGTGTTTGATTTCATAGGAAAAGTTATAGAAGTTTTAGAGTTTTACCCTAACTTCCTACTTGCAAATTCCTTGCTCATACATGTTTTAAACCATCAATTTGTAATAGAAAATCATCCCTAGCATGTTTTGGATGCTTGGGTATCTTTAATTGGGCAAAAATGGTGGAAAAATACATTTTTATACATGTTTATGCTGTCACGGTCGCTGTAGCGACGGGCTGTCGCTTGTAGCGACCAGGTTCTGTCTGTCTGCGCTTGTAGCGACGGATCTGCGCTTGTAGCGACAAGCCTGCGCTTGTAGCGACCAACTGGGCGCTTGTAGCGACCAGGTTCTGTCTATCCGCGCTTGTAGCGACGGATCTGCGCTTGTAGCGACCAAGCCAGAACATCAGCACTCAGTTGGGCGGTTCTGGGGTTCTGGTGCGCGCGAGCATGGCTTTTTGCAAATGTTTTCTCCTAATGCTTTTTAGAAACTATAACCACCATTTTAACTCATCCAAAGTCTTTTAATGATTGAGAAATTAGAGGAGCAAGGAATGTGCAAGGCATGGGAATTGCGGGAACAAGGTTATATGAATAGTTAAACCCTAATAGCGGCACATGACAACGATGTGTCGAATCCTTTGATAGGAAAACATGAATCATAGATGTATTCAGGTTAGAATACGAGGATTATAGGAATGTTCCTACAATCATAGTCACAGGTAAGGTTTATAGTGTTGGTTCTCCAACGATTATAGGTGGCTTATGAGAACGATAAGCCCAGAATCATAGGTTATAGATTATAGTTACAGGAATGTTATATGTTCATAGTAACAGATTATATGCTCATACGTTATAGTTAAAGAATTAAAGATTAAAGATATTGGCGTGTTTACACGTTTTATAGTGGCGTGCTTGCACGTTTTACAGTGGCGTGTTCATCAGACTCCGGGATTCGCCGGATGGGACTTCTCCGAGAGGGTTGTCCACACGTTTTATAGGGAGTCCGGTGTTAGCCTGATATGATAGGAGTTTCACCGGTTTATAGGGAGACGTATCTCGGGGTTGCTCCACCCGGGGTGCCCTCCGTAAAATGAACTCAGATAATTGTTTGTTCAACGCTAACAGCTAACATAAAACTGCTATCGAACTGTTCATATGTTTTAAGTTTTACAGTTATAGTCAAAGTTACGGTTATAGTTATAGTCACAGGAAATTCACAGTTATAGTTATAGACAGTTATCAGAAAGTGATCCTAGGTCTTCCCCTCGATCACTAAGTCATAGATACGGACATGATCACAGTTATGGATTTAGGCTATTATAGTTATAGACATAGGCCGTTAGGCGATGGTTATAGACATTTACAACAAAGGTTATAGGCAGCTTAAATTATAGCTACAGGAGGACTTATAGTCATAGGCAGTTAAAGACTTGGCGATCCTAGGAAATCCCCAAGATTGCCAAGGTAGGCATGGCGACCCTAGGTTCCCTGTGGTTGCCAACAGTAGGTTGGGTAGAGCTCACTGAGACATTATGTCTCATCCCATTCCTTCTGGTGCAGGTTTACAGGATAGTCGGAGGTTCGTGACAAAGATCTTCATAGAGGTACTGGATGGAGTGCGTTTGCTCGTTGTGTACCAGCTCAGAAGTTTAATGGACATTTGTAAAAGTATGGTAACAGTATTGGATTATTGTACAAACGAGTAAACATGTATTTATTCTGTTGTGATGTAATATTATTATTGAAATTTTTAAATGTATCCAGTATCAGTTTAACGCACATGCTAATATACTAGTTAAAGTTAGTATGGGTGTTACAATTGGTATCAGAGCATGTCGATTCAGACCGTGCTATGGGTCATTTAAGATTCAATAAAAGTAGTGGAATCATTGGGTTCCGGATGTTGTTCTAAATGTCACATCTAATTGAGCCTGATCAACTCAGTCTAGTATATGACAGTTAGGATAAATATCCGAGAGCTGAATGTGACCAAGGAGGAAAGAAGTGTACGAAGGGTGAAGTTTTAAGCGTCAGATTATAAGACGAAATTGGCAAGGTATTAAATACCAAAGGATGGTCCTCTAATAGTGAAGTAACCGAGCCAGTTAATCACAAAGTCTCAGGAATATAAGAGGTATTTAAGAGTATCTAAGGGTAAGGTCAAGTACCTTAACTAGTTGGACGCATCTTTGAGCGATGCTTTCTCCGAGGAGATGTGTAGAGTAAAGAATTATGGAATACACTAAGAAATGATTTGGAATCTTAATGGGAACCGAAACTTGGAAGGTTAAAGTGAATTGAAAAATTAGAGTTTTAATTCCGGCTGCAGATGCAAAGGATTGTGATACCAAAACCCAGCGACTTGGAATAAGGAATGACCAGTTAACGATTGGAAGCTCTAGACTTTCAGTAAGGATAAAGTGTGTAAGGATGGAAGGACTTACACACCTGGACAAGATGAGATTTTAATATTCGACGGGTAAGAGATTTATTTATGGATTAAGCGAAATATGGGACAGATGAAACATATTACCTTCCTTTATTAAAGGACACCAAGATGCTTGGTATGAAGAACGCGAGCGTAGCGATAAGTGAAGGAAACCCCCGGTAAGGGTATGGATTAAAGATGGAATCGTTTGTTGTCGGATTTTAGCAGGCTGGTTTCGAGGATTAAACAGGAATTAGCCAAGAATTACTGAGAGGCTTTAGCAGCAGGAAGATCATCATTAGCGTACAAGTTACAGTTAAAGTTATGGTTAATGTTAAGGAATTCTATGTTATCCTTTCATGGGCTCCTTACATGAGTATTGGGTAAGCCGACAAAGATCACCTTATGTTAGTAGATGTTAAAGATGGTAGATATATATATATACCTTGGATTGTTCGAAACCATGAAGAGGGCAACGGTCGAGAAGTCAGATGGACTATTATTCAGATAACAGTATTAGAATGGAATTGTGAATACAGTGATAAGTTATAGGAAGGATCCAATGGAAAATGTTAAGTATTGAGGTTTACAGATTTATTAATCGGATACTCGAAGGGGTGTAGTATGTGTTTGAATGTACAGGAGAGCCGGTAAAAGTTGAGTTTTATCCAGACGGATTATTCCCGGAGAAACCCGAGGAGTAACCAAGAGTTATGTTAGAGTTATGTGGACCTAAGTGTCTTGGAAAAAGGTTGTGGATGTGAAATCCCTACGGATAATTACAGGATGAGACTCGATTCATTAATCGATTAAGTATATGAAAGACGAGAATTTCCGGAAGTCATAGAATGTTTCTAGAAGATACCACAAGTGAGTAATGTATGAACTTAGGTTGTTTTAACAGGAGCATCGTTGGACTCGTATTTATTGTTAAAGACTGTTTATAGATTTCGGCGTACTTTCGTGAAAGTAAGAACATTGTTTATGTCCAAAAAGGAAATACAAAGTCAAAGGATTGGCCAAGGAGATTTTAAATGATAATAGTGGTGTACTACTTTTATTCCAAGGTTAATTGTTTAAATCAGAGCCGCGCAGCGGAGAAGTAATTCAATAATGAGTTAACAGACAAATTAAAGCTGAAGTTTAGAGAAAAGGATGTTTGTGAAGTCTTTGCCAGATGAATTACGGGAAAGGTATTCAGAGATTAATTATCGAGTTACAGAATATGTGTAAGTGGTGATGACTTGAACTTACCAACAGTCTAACAGGAAATTGTAAGAGATAAGTCAAGGAATGTTTCGGATCTCGAAACTCATGAGAAAAGAGAATCGAAGCAGTTTGAAAGATTCAAAGGATGTGTTCTAGCACAATGAGTACATGGCGAAGGAAGCCACCACTAAAACGGTAATTTAGCTGTTCCAGCTTAGTAACTTAAAGTTAACTTGAGTAATAAGTTTAACCAAAGAGGAATTATGCCGTGGTATGCAGTTTCCGCATTGTATCCACGTTATGCTAGCATGTCGCATGTAACAGGCATGTTACAGGTTACGATTAGTATTATGTATACTGATCAGGCAGAGTTTATGCTACTTAGACAGTAGTGTAACATTTTTATAGTCATGAGACATGTGTTAGTAATTGTGGTACGCAGTCGGTAATGTTTTAACAGAAAAGTCATATGCATAACAGGTATGTTGTTGCCGAATAAATCTCAGTTGAGGAGTTCAGAAATTCTTGAACTTAACGTTCATAGTTAAAGGAAGGAAATGTTTTACACGGATCAGGGGATTTCTCATAGTTTAAAGTAAAAGGCTACGTGAATTAAAGTTATGAGATAAAGGATTAAGAGTTTTAAAGTGCTGTTCTGACAGCGATCAGGATAGAGTTTTCTTTTCGAAAACAGAGAATGTCTTTTGACAAGTAAGTTACTACGACAACGGAATGCAACCATAACTTACGTTATGGGATTGTGAATGTTTAAAGGATACAAGGATGAATTAAAAGTCAAGAGAGTGACCTTGGTTGACGTGGTTTGTCTCAAGTATATTTTTTTTTTATTTTTTATTAAGTATGATGTCCCGTTAGTTGGACAACGTTGATGCAATGTACCATGTATCCGGTAGTAGTGAACACGTACTCGATCGTGAATGGAAGCTATGTGCTATGGACTGCATTATATGATGATATGTGAGACGGCTTATGCCACATGTCGCTTATACCGGATTTTCATAAGTTTGAAAGTATTGGTAAAGAAGAAGGTTCCTAAGACCTTTGGCTACTTGTTATCGTTGATTAATTAATCGGAGCATGAGTGACTCATAGATTTCTCAAGCTTTAAGAATTACCGCAGTGGGGATGTGAGCAATGTTTATGGTTGTGATAATAGCTACACCAGGATGTCAGATACTTTTCAGTGCAAGCTAAATTTATATGAAGAATGATACGAATGTAACAGTAAAAGGTCGTCTTACGAGGCGAAAGTTAAAGACAAGAATTCGTTTGAATTAAAAGTAATGTAATAGATTCCTCGGGAAGTTGGAATAACTGAGGAAATCAGGTCGACTCGACGTCTTCAGGATAATATGGAATGGTCAATTAAAGGAGAACCGATAGAGTTCAGTAAAGGAAATCAAGGTTTAATAATGTTACTTTGGATTTACAAGGACTATGTCGAATAGAGAACATAGTCTGATAATATGGATATGTTAGTTCAGATAACCATACGTCTTAGCAAGTGATAGTTATGTATTATACGTCAGACCTTTCGGTCGGAAAGAGATTGTCGCATGTTTGGATTTACAGAAATGGAAATTTTCATAGTAGAGGAAGAGGTAGAAAGAATTTATCTTTCCAGGATTTTCAAAGGATTTTCTAAATTTCGAGGACGAAATTTCTTTTAAGGGGGGTAGAGTGTAATATCCCGTTTAAACATGACTTTTAACAGTATCACAGGATTTAAACGAACGGAATGGCGTTATAGTAATTTAAGAGAGGAAGAGGTTATAAAAGGAGATAAATATGATAATTTTCATATTTATCATGTCTTTCTCTCTCTAAATTCAATTCCTCTCCCTTCTCTCTTCACCCACTCTTGCGCCTCCCTCCAAACCTTCATCAATCATCAAACTTCAACATAGAATCATGGATTCAAGCAAGCTTGGTTGTGGGGGAAGCTAGAACATGAAGAAATTAAAGAAAACAAGAAGAAAGGAAAGAGTTAAAAGCTAGGGTTTTGAGGTAAAGGGCAAGCAAGCTAAACCAGCACCAAATCAAGATTAAGGTGAGCTCCCTAGGGGTTTT
This sequence comes from Medicago ruthenica, assembly GCA_018208015.1. Lineage (NCBI taxonomy): Eukaryota > Viridiplantae > Streptophyta > Magnoliopsida > Fabales > Fabaceae > Medicago > Medicago ruthenica. The sequence continues at coordinate 101,376 of WNNG01000476.1, forward strand.
AGAATCCCTTTTTGTGAGTTTTATAGTGTTTGATTTCATAGGAAAAGTTATAGAAGTTTTAGAGTTTTACCCTAACTTCCTACTTGCAAATTCCTTGCTCATACATGTTTTAAACCATCAATTTGTAATAGAAAATCATCCCTAGCATGTTTTGGATGCTTGGGTATCTTTAATTGGGCAAAAATGGTGGAAAAATACATTTTTATACATGTTTATGCTCTCACGGTCGCTGTAGCGACGGGCTGTCGCTTGTAGCGACCAGGTTCTGTCTGTCTGCGCTTGTAGCGACGGATCTGCGCTTGTAGCGACAAGCCTGCGCTTGTAGCGACCAACTGGGCGCTTGTAGCGACCAGGTTCTGTCTATCCGCGCTTGTAGCGACGGATCTGCGCTTGTAGCGACCAAGCCAGAACATCAGCACTCAGTTGGGCGGTTCTGGGGTTCTGGTGCGCGCGGGCATGGCTTTTTGCAAATGTTTTCTCCTAATGCTTTTTAGAAACTATAACCACCATTTTAACTCATCCAAAGTCTTTTAATGATTGAGAAATTAGAGGAGCAAGGAATGTGCAAGGCATGGGAATTGCGGGAACAAGGTTATATGAATAGTTAAACCCTAATAGCGGCACATGACAACGATGTGTCGAATCCTTTGATAGGAAAACATGAATCATAGATGTATTCAGGTTAGAATACGAGGATTATAGGAATGTTCCTACAATCATAGTCACAGGTAAGGTTTATAGTGTTGGTTCTCCAACGATTATAGGTGGCTTATGAGAACGATAAGCCCAGAATCATAGGTTATAGATTATAGTTACAGGAATGTTATATGTTCATAGTAACAGATTATATGCTCATACGTTATAGTTAAAGAATTAAAGATTAAAGATATTGGCGTGTTTACACGTTTTATAGTGGCGTGCTTGCACGTTTTACAGTGGCGTGTTCATCAGACTCCGGGATTCGCCGGATGGGACTTCTCCGAGAGGGTTGTCCACACGTTTTATAGGGAGTCCGGTGTTAGCCTGATATGATAGGAGTTTCACCGGTTTATAGGGAGACGTATCCCGGTGAAATTCCTATCATATCAGGCTAACACCGGACTCCCTATAAAACGTGTGGACAACCCTCTCGGAGAAGTCCCATCCGGCGAATCCCGGAGTCTGATGAACACGCCACTGTAAAACGTGCAAGCACGCCACTATAAAACGTGTAAACACGCCAATATCTTTAATCTTTAATTCTTTAACTTTAACGTATGAACATGTAATCAGTCACTTTAATTCTATAACCATCCTGTAATCTATAACCTGTAACCTATAATCTTGGCTTATCGTTCTCATAAGCCACCTATAATTGTTGGAGAACCAACCCTATAAAACTGTCTATAACTGTACTTGCCGAAGCATTCCTATTAACCTTGTATTCATGCTATTAATGCTTTGCTAATTCCTCAATCACTTATTCCTTATGCATTATGAATCCTTGGTTATGTCCACAATGATGTTTATCTTATTTAATAAAAAGGTTTTCTTTGAAAACAGTTACCAAAAAGCCTCGCCGAACCCGTACACAGCACCCAGAACGAAGCAGAACAGACAAATGCTGTCTGTCTAAAATCGCTGGGCGACCCTGAGGCGAGGTGGGGGCGAAAATAGGCAGTGACGACCTGCCAAACAGTAACTGCTCGTTCGCCCCGAGCTCGCCCGGCGAAAATATCAGTTCAAAAACCTGCTAAAAGTGTGATTTTCCACCATTTTGACATATTTAAGGATACCCAAGCAATCCAACAGTATAAGGAACGATTTACAACTATAAATTGAATGATTAAAGTGTGATTGAACAAAGAATTAGTAAGCACAAAAGATTAGGGTAAAAACTCTAAAAACTCTATAACTTACCCATGATGCAAAACACATGAAAAATCACTCTAAGAGGGTTATAACAACCCAAGAGAGCTCACCTATTTCTGGTATCAAGCTAGCCAAGCTTCACTCTACACTTTCACTTGTGAAATCCTCTTTCTCTTAGTTTTCTATAACTTCTTCTTACTCCAAAATCCAAAACAAGCTTGCTTGGGAGACTAGAATTTATGGAGGAACTTACTACTTAAAGAAGTGATGATTGATGAGATGATTAAGGTGAGGGTGGAGGACGAAAATGGAGGAGAAAGGAAGAGCAAAAACCAGATTTTTGTGTGTGTGAGAAATGAGTAGAAAAACTCAACAATTTTCATATTTATCCAAATGTCCAATTACCCTTAATTACGACTATGCCACTGCTTGCAAACAAAGCTTCTAACACGTTTAACTGATACATCTAAGCGGGATATTACAGCTCCTCATGTGTTTCTTGATTGTCCCGCTACTTCGCCCTTGTGGAATTTGGTTAGGTCTTGGATTGGTGTTTCGTCGGCGGATCCGCGGGTGATTTCTGATCATCTTGTCCAGTTCGTTCATTCTTCCGGTAGTTTGCGCGCTCGTCGCTCTTTTCTTCATCTTATTTGGCTTTGTTGTGTGTGGGTTTTATGGACCGAACGCAACAATCGCATTTTCAGGACAACGTCAAGCTCTGTTCATCAAATGCTCGATAAAGTTAAAATTAATTCGTTCTGGTGGCTAAAGGCCTCTTATGTGAATATTGGTTTGTGCTCTCATTTGTGGTGGTCGAACCCTCTTGTTTGTTTGGGTATCGACTAGTTGCTTTGTGTTTTCCTTTTGTATGGTTTTGACTAGTGATGGTATGTTTTGAGTTCTCTTCTGGCACGCCTTGTGCTAGGAGGGACTTCTTGGTTATCTTAATATAATTCATTTTGGCTTGTTCAAAAAAAAACACTTGGATCAAATGGGACACTGAGAGTAATGTTGCAAAGTTGTGGTAGTTGTCTTGATCTATCAGAGTTAACTCCAAATCTTGATGCAGCAGGTTTGAGACAATTACACACATCCCTCCTAATCTGAGTGGTGTCAGCCTTTTGATTTAAATCATTTGCTCCTGCACAACAATAACTAGTTGGTGTAGCAGGGCCAACACCCTGCAAGAAAGGAAGACATGGCAACAACGAAAAAAGAGCTGAAGTGCAGCTCACATCATCAATTTGGCGTGCATCCAATGTTGTTACTAGCATGCCTAAAACCATCACAAGCATAGAAAGAGAAATAAATTTCTTGCCCGCCATTTTAATTTAAATATGTGTATGTGTATGTGTATGATGTTTATGTGGATATTTAGAATGATTGGTCTCTGCAAGTATGCCTTAATTTATAGGCAAAACATGTTACGATTTGTTTGGTAAATCATTCATTTTTTGTTTATTTTAATATTAAAAAAATTCTTGTTAGTGATTCTGTAACATCCCACTCATAAGTATCAGTTAATGGTAGCGTTTATCCGTGTTAGGAACTTGTGCCGCAAGCAATGGCAATTAAGAAATTAGGAGGAAGTGGCAATTTTGTAAATTATGCCAAGAGGGAGATTAATAAGAAAAGGAACAAGATATTTGTTCCATTCATTATCCATTCCTTCCTTATTACTCCCAAAATCAGATTTTCTTTCCCCCATCTCCATCTCACACGCCCTCATCCTTCTTCCCCTCACTCATTCAAACTCCATCCAACTCTAGTGGGAATTGTGCTAGCAAGCTGGGTATTTGGAAGGTTAGAGCAAGAACAAGAGGAAGAACCAAGGGAAGAAGTAGATTGGAGCAAGCTAGGGTTGTTGGATTCAAGCTTAAACAGCACCAATAGTGGATTAAGGTGAGCTCCACAGGGTTTTAGAACCCATTGAGTAAGTTTGAAAGTATTATGCAATTTTGAGCTAGTTTAGCAATTTTACCCTAATCTCTTATGTTTACCAATTCCTTGATTAATCATGTTTTAAACTATCAATTTGTGTTAAAAATTCATTCCTTATATTGTATGATGCCTGGATATGATTAGATATGTCAAAATGGTGGAAAAATCACACTTTTATCAGGTTTTGAACTGTCATTTTCGCCAGGCGACCTCGGGGCGAGAAAACGGCGATTTTCAGCAATTTTCCCTGCCCTGTTTCACCTAGCTTTCGCCAAGCTTTCGCTCGGCGAAATCAGTGATCTCGCCAACCTTTAGCTGGGCGAAATCAGTCAGACAGCACATGTCTGTTCTAGTTCGTTCTGGGTGCTGTAAATGCGTTCGGCGAGGTTTTTAATAACCGTTTTCAATGAAAAACCGTATTTTTCTAAGGTAAACACCATCCTTGACATATCCAAAGGATTATTCAACAATTAAGGAATGAATGGATGAATGAACAAGGAAATTGGTAAAGCATTAGAGAAGTAAGAATAAAGTTATTTAAGCTATGGTATGCTTCCAAAACCACGCAATGGCTTATGAGAATGATAAGTGTAACATCCCGCCTAAAACTCGAATATTTATTAATATTGGGACGATGTATCAGAGAAGTTTTAAGCAAAGGGCAATTTGGTAAATTGTCAGTCAATGGGTTATTTATATGACAGGAGTAATATTCCGCTTAAATGTGATGGTTAACAGTGTTGGAAACTTATGAAACAAGCAAGGCATTTTTGTAATTAAGAGGAATGGCAAATTGGTAATTATTTTGAAAAGGAGGATTATAAGAAAAGAGGGGGGAAGATATTTTCATTCATTCTTCTTCTCTCCCCTCTCCCTCAAATCTGATTCCCCTCCCTCACTCACCCTCAAACTCTCGCCCTCCTCACTCTCACTAATCCATCAAAGCTTCATACAATTTCTTGGGAGGAATCTTGCAAAGCAAGCTTGGTATGGAAGTTAGAACAAGAGTAAAAGAAGAGAAACAAGGAAGAATCAAGGAGAGCCAAGCTAGGGTTTGAATCAAGGCTGGTTAATTCATCAATCAAGGTTTGAGGTGAGCTCCACAGGGTTTTAGAACCCATTTTGTGAGTTATGTTGAGTCTTTGTTCACTTTGAGCAAAGTTAGTAAATTGGTACCCTAATCCTTTTGGGTTGTTAATCCTTTGTTTAATTATGCCTTAACCATTCAATTTATAGTTGTAATTCATGCCTTATACTGTTATGATGTTTGGGTATGCCTTAATATGTCAAAAATGGTGATAAAAGCAAGTTTTGAACCAGTCCTGTACTGACAAGTTCGCAGTGCGAACTCAGGGTTACTGTTTGGCGAGGCATCACTGCCTATACTTCGCAAAGCGAAGTAGACTTCGCAGAGCGAAGTTGAACAGACATTTCATGACTGTTCTGCTTCGTTCTGTGTACTGTTTACGCGTCAGGCCAGGCTTTTAATAACTGTTTATAATGAAAACCTTATTTTTCAAGATAAACACCATTCTTGACATGTTTAGTGGATTACTCAACATTTAAGGAATGAATGATTGGACAAGGAATTTGGTAAAACATTAGGATTTCAAAGTAAAGTTATTTAAGCTATGTAGTATCTCCAATAACCAAGTAACGGCTTATGAGAACGATAAGCCTAAGTCATAGTAAGGGAGCTTAGAACCTTTATAGGTTAAAGAGACGTAGAATGAGATTCATCATGTGCTAGGCACAAGAATGATTTTAAGTTTAAAGTTAAGAACCTTTACATAGGTTAAGCAATTAAGAATGTTTTACTCAAAGAAATGCATCAGATATGCATAAGTTAAAGTTATAAGATATATGTATATATATATATAAAGAATAAGAACAAGAAATTATAAGATAGGCTTGATGTGTCTCTCGTATGCTCGCTAGTTAGGATACGAGGGGTTCCTGTGAAGTTACCGCCTTAAATGGCAGCCGGAACGGTGAAGTTACCGCTCGTGAGGGCAGCTACACATCCAAGTCTATAAAGTTAATGTGTCTCCTGTATGCTCGTTAGTTAGGATACAGGGGGTCCCCGTGAAGTTACCGCCTTACATGGCAGCTGGGACGGTGAAGTTACCGCTCGCGAGAGCAGCCACACAAAATAAGAGGAGTCCGGTGTTAGCCTGATATGATAGGAATTTTTACGGGTAGAAGGGGAGATGTAATTCGGGGTTACTCCACCCGGATGCACTCCGTAAAATGAACTCAGATAATATTGTTTGTTCAACGCTAACAGCTAACATAAGACATTTATCAGTTAATTATTTTATTATGTTATCAGACAGAGAATAATTATCAGACAAGAGTCAGTTATCAGGCGGTGATCCTAGATTCCCCTCGATCACCCAGATACCAGGATATAGTCTAGATCTCAGGACTATTCAGTATCAGATTCCGACAGTGATCCTAGGTTTCCCCTTGATCACTAGTTTAGCAGGAACAGTCAGGTAGCCCTCTATGGGTAAGTTTAAGACTTGGCGATCGTAGGTATCCCCAAGATTGCCGAGGTAGGCACGGCGACCCTAGGTTCCCTGTGGTTGCCAACAGTAGGTAGGGTAGGAGCTCACTGAGACATTATGTCTCATCCCTATCCTTCTGGTGCAGGTTTTCAGGTGATTAAGAGATGTTCATGATGCTATTCTCCAAGAAGACGCTGGATGGAGTGCAGTTGCTCGATGAAGACAAGCTCAGGAGGTTTCCAGATTATGTATATATGTTTATGAAAGTGTAAATTATGACATTTGGATAACTGTATTAACGAGCTAACTTGTACTCATTCAGATGTATGTATTATTAATATTGAAAATTTTAATGTACCCAGTATCAGATTAATACACATGCTAAATATTCTAGATAATTTTAGTATGGGTGTTACAATTGGTATCAGAGCAGGTCGATTCAGATCGTGCCTTGGGTCATTAAAAAATTCAATAAAAGTAGTGGGACCAATGGGTTCCGGATGTTGTTCTAAATGTCACATCTAGTTGAGCCTGATCAACTCAATCTAGTATATGACAGTTAGGATAAATGTCCGAAGAGCTGAATGTGACCAAGGAGGAATGAAGTGTATGAAGGGTGAAGATTAAGGTGATAGAATTTTAAGACGGAATTGACAAAGAAGTAATCATGCCAAATGGTGGCCATCGAACAGCGAAGTGACTAAGTCTGTTTAGGGCAGAGTTTCAGGAAGGACAAAAATATTTAAGGATAAGGTGAAGAGCCTTAACCCAGTTGGACGCATCGTTGGACGATGCCTCGTCTGCGGAAGACATAAGGACTAAGAAATCATGGAATGCTCTAGGATAAGACGTGGAACTTTGACGGAAACCGCAGATTGAGAATTTAAAGTGAAATGGGGACTAAATAACAATTCTGAGTACAGAGTTGAAGAAACGAATTTGAATCACAAGTAAGTTTGACCCCATCAGATCAGCCACGTCTCCGAACCAGATTTGTGAAATAAGAAGAGGAGATGATATACAACCTAAGAACTAAGATAGATGAATAAGTAGCAACAATAAGACTTGTTGCACTTCAAAGCGTGAATCAAATCTTTGGATGTATCCTAACGGTAAGAAGATTAGAAGTAAGATAAGCTAGACTGGAATTTAGTACGCTGATGGACGAATTAAGTTGAACACTCTTGATTAGACGGTTAAAGAAGATAAGTTCAAGATAACACAAGGTTATAGTAGACCAGTGTTGGAGGATGATCGGAATTTCAGCTGAGAAATTATGTTGAGATTTTATATACGGCGGATCGTCTTGAACATGAAATTGTAGGATTGAGGTTAATGCTAAGGAGTTGTATGCTCCCCATTGAAGAGGTTCCTTCCACTAATATTATAGAACAGAAAGAGATCACCTCGTGTTGATAAGTTTCCGAGGGCAGTAATAAGGCATAGATTTGAATTGTGGATACAATAACGAGTTACTGGAGGAATCCAATAGATCATGATAATGAGCAAAAGTTTAAGATTGACTAATCGGGCACTTGAAGAGACGTAACTTATGTCTGGGCGTTCAAGAGAACCGGTAAGAGATTGAATTTGTTTTTTTTTAGACGGGTTGTTTCCGAAGGAACTTGAAGAGCAACTTAAGGGGCATGATAGAGTTATGGAGACCGTAGTTGTCTCGGAAAGATTATGGAATGAAAATCCTTACAGATAAAGATAAAATGTTTAGTAACGGGACTCAAACCCTCAGTAAGATCAGTGTACGAAAGATGTGAATCTTCAGAAGTAATAGACTGTTTTAGAAGTTGCCACGAATGAATGTACATGAATTTAAGCTGCCTCAGATATACTTCCAGTCGGGTTTCTGCAATGTTTCATGATTATACATGAAGAGCTGACCGAGAGATGGTTACCGAATTCTGGATATGGAAAGTAAAGTTGGAAACAGAGTGTAAGTCGTTTGACCGGAGCATCATTAGGCTCGAAATAATTGCTAAAGACCGTTTACAGGTTCTGGCATAATTTTATGAAAGTAAGTATATGACCATTGTACGAAGGGAAAGGTAGAGTTAGGAGTTGACCAATCCGTAAGTTAAGATGGTTTAACCACAAGAGAAATGATAATGTCAGATGGTTTTGCTACGGTAGTTACAAGTGACATAGTAAAAGGAAATGGTCAGTGAAATTTGATATCGTAATAGTGGTGTATTGCTCCAAATCTAACTCGAATTGTTAAGAATCAGAGTTGCGCAGCGGAGTAGTAAACCAAGAATGATATAAAGAACAATGCTAAGCTGAGGCTTAGCGTATGAGTAGATGTTAAGTGCTTAATTCTTATTATACGGGATGGTAGTAAGTATAAGCGATTTGAACATATCATGAGTTCTAATGGAAAGTTATAGGAATTAAGTTGATGAGTACCTTAAACCTCGAAATCCATGGGGAATGAAATTTTTGAATTTGAGGCTTGATCAGAAACGACAATGCAATGGTGAGTGAGTTTAATTTCATGTTGTACCCATGTCATGTTAACCTATATTAACCTAAGATTTCAGAAGCCTTGAACTTAATGTTCACCAGTAAAGGAAGGGGAATTTTTACGAAGATTAAAAGCTATTTGTAGTCCACGGTAAAGGGCTGCGTAATTTCAGGTTTTGACTAAAGGATTAAAGACAGAGTGTGCTTTTGGGTAGCAATTGAGTAGAGTTTTCTATTGAAAATAATGACTTTGGATTTGATGTTCGGAAAGGAGAAAGGAGTTCTTTATATCGATAATGTGAGATGATCTAAGCTATGTGATAATGTATGTTCAAGAAGTAAACATGAGTAACATTGGCGGGGCGAACCTGGCAAGCCAGTTGAAAGGCAAATTCCGGATGTTACGAAATGAGTTAAGAGTAAGAAAGATTTCCCCAATTGATGTGGTAATGTCTCAAGTATGTTAAGATTAAAAATAATGTCCCGTTAGTTGGACAAAGTCGAGGTAATGTATAGTTTACCCGTGCTCGCTTATGTATATAAGTTATATGCTATGATATATATTGTATAATGATATGTGAGACGACTTAAGCCACTCATCACTTGGACTAAACCCCTGTGAGTTTGGAATTATCGATGTAGAAAACATTATGCTATAACAAGAAAACGAGACTAAGTTGTGACAAGAACGATGGGAGATTGGCAAACTCCTAGTATGAATAATGATTTCTAAGTTATTTAGATAAGTAACGACATAGATCCATCGAAGAAGAACGCGGGTAATCAGTAAGATTTCGCGAGTCCTTGAGGAATTCCGCAATAGGAAGCAATGATTAAGATCATGGAAAGTAACGCACCAAGATGCCCCCTCCTTGTATTTGTATAATGGAGATAGCGCGGTACTTTTGCTCTCATTAAAGAATGGTATATTTATGATAAAACCATATATGTAGGATGCCGATGTATAAGGTAAAGATCGAATATAAGAATTCAATGGAATCGACGAGGATAATAAGAAAGTCCAATGTCGTTAAGGTGAGATTACGCGGACTATGACGAGATTATAAGATTCAACACAAGTGTTAAGATTGAATAACTCTAGTTGAGGTTTATGAGAGGTGTATGAACAAGGATATAGTCGGCAAGTTGGATGCGATGATTCAAATAACCTCATATTCTTCTACGCAAGGAATGTGTAATACATATCAGTCGCCCAGATAACGAAAAGATTGTCGAATACTTTCGACTTATAGAATTGAAATCTAAGGAATTCCGATAAGTAAGATGAACTGGAATCTTGGCTAATGAAGGAAGTAGTATGTGAGATTAATTCATGTATGATAGTGGAATCTAAATTTCGAGGACGAAATTTCTTTAAGGGGGGTAGATTGTAACATCCCGCCTAAAACTCGAATATTTATTAATATTGGGACGATGTATCAGAGAAGTTTTAAGCAAAGGGCAATTTGGTAAATTGTCAGTCAATGGGTTATTTATATGACAGGAGTAATATTCCGCTTAAATGTGATGGTTAACAGTGTTGGAAACTTATGAAACAAGCAAGGCATTTTTGTAATTAAGAGGAATGGCAAATTGGTAATTATTTTGAAAAGGAGGATTATAAGAAAAGAGGGGGGAAGATATTTTCATTCATTCTTCTTCTCTCCCCTCTCCCTCAAATCTGATTCCCCTCCCTCACTCACCCTCAAACTCTCGCCCTCCTCACTCTCACTAATCCATCAAAGCTTCATACAATTTCTTGGGAGGAATCTTGCAAAGCAAGCTTGGTATGGAAGTTAGAACAAGAGTAAAAGAAGAGAAACAAGGAAGAATCAAGGAGAGCCAAGCTAGGGTTTGAATCAAGGCTGGTTAATTCATCAATCAAGGTTTGAGGTGAGCTCCACAGGGTTTTAGAACCCATTTTGTGAGTTATGTTGAGTCTTTGTTCACTTTGAGCAAAGTTAGTAAATTGGTACCCTAATCCTTTTGGGTTGTTAATCCTTTGTTTAATTATGCCTTAACCATTCAATTTATAGTTGTAATTCATGCCTTATACTGTTATGATGTTTGGGTATGCCTTAATATGTCAAAAATGGTGATAAAAGCAAGTTTTGAACCAGTCCTGTACTGACAAGTTCGCAGTGCGAACTCAGGGTTACTGTTTGGCGAGGCATCACTGCCTATACTTCGCAAAGCGAAGTAGACTTCGCAGAGCGAAGTTGAACAGACATTTCATGACTGTTCTGCTTCGTTCTGTGTACTGTTTACGCGTCAGGCCAGGCTTTTAATAACTGTTTATAATGAAAACCTTATTTTTCAAGATAAACACCATTCTTGACATGTTTAGTGGATTACTCAACATTTAAGGAATGAATGATTGGACAAGGAATTTGGTAAAACATTAGGATTTCAAAGTAAAGTTATTTAAGCTATGTAGTATCTCCAATAACCAAGTAACGGCTTATGAGAACGATAAGCCTAAGTCATAGTAAGGGAGCTTAGAACCTTTATAGGTTAAAGAGACGTAGAATGAGATTCATCATGTGCTAGGCACAAGAATGATTTTAAGTTTAAAGTTAAGAACCTTTACATAGGTTAAGCAATTAAGAATGTTTTACTCAAAGAAATGCATCAGATATGCATAAGTTAAAGTTATAAGATATAAGTATATATATATATAAAGAATAAGAACAAGAAATTATAAGATAGGCTTGATGTGTCTCTCGTATGCTCGCTAGTTAGGATACGAGGGGTTCCTGTGAAGTTACCGCCTTAAATGGCAGCCGGAACGGTGAAGTTACCGCTCGTGAGGGCAGCTACACATCCAAGTCTATAAAGTTAATGTGTCTCCTGTATGCTCGTTAGTTAGGATACAGGGGGTCCCCGTGAAGTTACCGCCTTACATGGCAGCTGGGACGGTGAAGTTACCGCTCGCGAGAGCAGCCACACAAAATAAGAGGAGTCCGGTGTTAGCCTGATATGATAGGAATTTTCACCGGTAAAAGGGGAGATGTAATTCGGGGTTACTCCACCCGGATGCACTCCGTAAAATGAACTCAGATAATATTGTTTGTTCAACGCTAACAGCTAACATAAGACATTTATCAGTTAATTATTTTATTATGTTATCAGACAGAGAATAATTATCAGACAAGAGTCAGTTATCAGGCGGTGATCCTAGATTCCCCTCGATCACCCAGATACCAGGATATAGTCTAGATCTCAGGACTATTCAGTATCAGATTCCGACAGTGATCCTAGGTTTCCCCTTGATCACTAGTTTAGCAGGAACAGTCAGGTAGCCCTCTATGGGTAAGTTTAAGACTTGGCGATCGTAGGTATCCCCAAGATTGCCGAGGTAGGCACGGCGACCCTAGGTTCCCTGTGGTTGCCAACAGTAGGTAGGGTAGGAGCTCACTGAGACATTATGTCTCATCCCTATCCTTCTGGTGCAGGTTTTCAGGTGATTAAGAGATGTTCATGATGCTATTCTCCAAGAAGACGCTGGATGGAGTGCAGTTGCTCGATGAAGACAAGCTCAGGAGGTTTCCAGATTATGTATATATGTTTATGAAAGTGTAAATTATGACATTTGGATAACTGTATTAACGAGCTAACTTGTACTCATTCAGATGTATGTATTATTAATATTGAAAATTTTAATGTACCCAGTATCAGATTAATACACATGCTAAATATTCTAGATAATTTTAGTATGGGTGTTACAATAAGTCTAAGACCATAAGTTCATAGTTATGTATTGAGAGATTAATTCCCTCAAGAATGCATTGAATATGCAAAAGTTTATGATATATTATTATAAGTACATTTGAGTACATAAGTTAAGAATAACGAGAATAAGAATGCACCTAAGATAGCAAGATTAGGATGCACCCAATTTAGAGTGCGTATGCACAAGGAAAGATTTTTAAGATCAAGTCAAGAACCTATTTTATAGGTTAGGTATTTAAGAATGACTACTTAAGAATGCATTAGATATGCTTATGAACGAAAGTTAAGAATTAAATGATAAAGATTACACGTGTTCATCAGACTCCGGATTATGCCGGATGGGATTTCTCCGAAAGGGTTATCCACACGTAAGTTATAAGACTATATATGTTTAAAGAATAAGAACAAATTATTAAGATGGCTTGATGTGTCTCTCGTATGCTCGCTAGTTAGTATACGAGGGGTTCCTGTGAAGTTACCGCCTTAAATGGCAGCCGGAACGGTGAAGTTACCGCTCGTGAGGGCAGCTACACATCCAAGTCTAAAGTTAATGTGTCTCATGTCTGCTCGTCAGTTAGTATACAGGGGGTCTCCGTGAAGTTACCGCCTTAAATGGCAGCTGGGACGGTGAAGTTACCGCTCGCGAGAGCAGCCACACAAAAGATAAGAGGAGTCCGGTGTTAGCCTGATACGATAGGAATTTTCACCGGTTAGAAGGGAGATGTACTTCGGGGTTACTCCACCCGGATGCACTCCGTTAAATGAACTCAGATAATTATTGTTTGTTCAACGCTGACTTACTAACTTTATAATTAAGAATGATGTATATTAATACTTATGAATTATTATGAGAATATGACAAGTAGTCAGCAGAGAAAGAAAGTGATCATAGGATGTCCCCAGATCACTAAGTATAAGTTTTAGTTTAAAGTTAGAATATGATAAGATATGATTGAGACAAGTAGCGATCCTAAGTTTTCCCCTTGATCGCGAAATATGTAGAGAAAGACTTGGCGATCATAGGTATCCCCAAGATTGCCGAGAGTAGGCACGGCGACCCTAGGTTTTCCCCGTGGTTGCCAACAGTAGGTTGGGCTAGAGCTCACTGAGACATTATGTCTCATCCCAATCCTTCTGGTGCAGGTTTCCAGGTTAGCAAGAGATGTTCGTGATGATGTTCTCCAAGAAGACGCTGGATGGAGTGCAGTTGCTCGATGTGGACAAGCTCAGGAGGTTGTCAGATTATGTATTTTTGTATATGAAAGTGTGATTTATGATATTTGGATAACTGTATTAACGAGCTAACTTGTACTCATTCAGATGTTGTATTATTATTATTGATAAATTTTAATGTACCCAGTATCAGATTAATACACATGCTAAATATTCTAGATAATTAGTATGGGTGTTACAATTGGTATCAGAGCAGGTCGATTCAGACCGTGCCTTGGGTCATTAAAGTTTCAATAAAAGTAGTGGGACCATTGGGTTCCAGATATTGTTCTAAAGGTCACATCTAGTTGAGCCTGATCAACTCAATCTAGTATATGACAGTTAGGATAAATGTCTGAGAGCTGAATGTGACCAAGGAGGAATGAAGTGTGTGAATGGCGAAGATTAAGGTGACAGAATTTTAAGACGGAATTGGCGAAGAAGTATTCATGTCAATGGTGGCCATCGAACTGTAAAGTGACGAAGCCTGATAGTGGCAAGGTCTTAGAGACATAAAGGATATTTAACATTGAGGTGAAGTGCCTCAACCCAGTGGGACGCATCGTTGGACGATGCCTCGTTTGCGGAAGACATAAGGATTAAGGAATCATGGAATGCTCTAGGGAATGACGTAGAACCTTGACGGGAACCGCAATTTGAGAATTTAGAGTGAAGTGTGGATTAAGTAACAATTCTGAGTACAGAGTTGAAGAATCGAACTTGAATCGGATGAGATTTGAATGTCCGGACAGTTAAGAGAATTAATTATGGACTAAGTGAGTTATTTGGATAGATGAAACTAACCACTCAAGTGTGGTTATTGAGCATGAATCACAAGTAAGTTTGACCCCATCAGATCAGCCACATCTACTGAATCAGATTTGTGAAATAAGAAGAGGAGATGATATGCAGCCTAAGAACTAAGATGGATGAATAAGTGGTAACAATAAGACTCGTTGCATGTCAAAGCGTGAATCAAATTTTTGGATGTATCCTAATGGTAAGAAGATTAGAAGAAAGAGAAGCTAGACTGGAATTTTACTTAATGAAGGTTGGATAATAAATAATAAGTTGCTGGAATTTAGTACGCTGATGGACGAATTAAGTTGAACACTCTTGATTAGACAAATAGTATTGAATTTCCTTGATTGGTTAAAGAAGGCAAGTTCAAGATAACACAAGGTTATAGTAGACCAGTGTTGAAGGATGATCGGGATTTCAGCCGAGAATTATGTTGAGATTTTAATATTCGGAGGATTGTCTTGAACATGAAAGTTAGGATTGAGGTTAATGCTAAGGAGTTATATGTTCTTAACTGAAGAGTTTTCTCCCACAAATATTATAGAACAGAAAGAGATCACCTCGTATTGATAAGTTTTCGAGGGCAGTAATAAGGCCTAGGTTTGAATTGTGAATACAATAACGAGATACTGGAGGAATCCAATAGATCACGATAATGTGCAAAAGTTTAAGATCGCTTAATCGGGCACTCGAAGAAACGCAACCTATGTTGGGCGTTCTAGAGAACCGGTAAGAATTTGGAACTTTCAGGACGAATTGTTCCGTAGACACTCGAGGGTAACTTAAAGGACATGATAGAGCTAAGGAGACCAAAGTTGTCCCGGGAAGATTATGAGTATGAAATCATTACGGATAAAGAAAGAGCGAATGGTAACAAGACTCAAATGAAAGATATGAACTTTCAGAAGCTATAAGTGTTTTTAGAAGTTACCACAAATGGATGTACATGAATTTAAGCTGCCTCAGATATATATTTCCAGTCGGGTTTCTACAATGTTTAATGATTCTACATGAAGAGCGGACCAAGAGAAATGGTAACGTCAGACAAATTTGTTACAGTGATTACAAAGTGATAGAGTAAAATGATTGATCGATGGAATTTTATGAGACAATAGTAAAGTCTTCCTCCGATGCTACCTCGAGTATAAAAAAAAAATCAGAGTGGCGCAGCGGAGTGGTAATCCAAGCATGATATAATGAACAACGCTAAGCCGAGGCTTAGAGTATGAGAAGATGTTAAGTGCTTAATTCCTATTATACGGGATAGTAGTAAGTATAAGCGATTTGAACATATCATGAGTTCTAATGGAAAGTTATGGAAGTTAAGTTGATGAATACCTTAAACCTCGAAATCCATGAGGAATGAAATATTTGAATAGAGGCCTTGATCAGATACGACAATGCAGTGGCGAGTGAGTTTGATTTCATGTTGTAACCATGTCATGTTAACCTATAGTAGCCGAAGATTTCGGAAGTCTTGAACTTAATGTTCACCAATAAAGGAAGGAGAACTTTTACGTAGATTAAAAGTTATTCGTAGTCCACGGTAAAGGGCTACGTAATTTCAGGTTATGATTAAAGGATTAAAGACTGAGTGTGTTTTTTTGGGTAGCAATCGAGTAGAGTTTTCCGTTGAAAATAAGAATCTTGAATTTGACAACCAAAACGAGAAATAAGTTTGTGATGCTGGTGAATTGTAACCATAAATTTACATTATAGGTTGTTGTATACTTAAGAATAAACATGAGTAACATTGGCGGGGCAAACCTGGCAAGCCAGTTGAAAGGAGAATCCCGGATGTTACGAAAAGAGTTAAGAGTAAGAAAAGAATCTCAATTGATGAGGAAGTACCTCAAGTATATTACGATCAAGAATGATGTCCTGTTAGTCGGACAAAGATGAGATAATGTATAGTGTTCACGAGCTCGCTTATGTATGTAAGTTATATGCTATGATATATATTGTATAATGTTATGTGCGACGACTTAAGCCACTCATCACTTGGACTAGATTCCTATAAGTTTGGAATTATCGGTGTAGAAAACATTTATGATACGATAAGAAAACGAGGATAAGTTGTGATAAGAACGATGGGAGATTGGAAAACTCCTAGTATGAAGAATGATTCCTAAGTTATTAAGATAAGTAACATTATAGAACAATCGAAGCAGAACGTGGATAATCAGTAAGTTTTCACGAGCCCTTGAGGAATTCCGTAGTGGAAGTAATGATTAAGATTATGGTAAGTGACACACCAGGATACCTCCTCCTTGTTTTTTGTATAATGGAGGTAGTGCGGTAGTTTTACTCCCATTAAAGAATGGTATAATTATGGGAAAACCATATATGTAGGATGCCGTTGTATAAGGCAAAGATCGAATATAAGAATTCAATGGAATCGTCGAGGATAATAAGAAAGTCCAATGTCGTCAAAGTAAGATTACGCGGACTATGACGAGATTATAAGATTCAACACAAGTGTTAGGATTGGATAACTCTAGTTTGGGTTTGCAAGAAGTGTATAGATAAGGATATGGTCAGCAAGTGGAATGTGATGGTTCGGAATAGCCTCATATACTACTGCGCAAGAATTGTGTGATGCACAACAAGTATTCCAGTCAACGAAAAGATTGTCGGATACATTCGACTTATAGAGTTGGAATCTAAGGGATTCCGATAAGTAAGATGAACTGGAGTCTTGGCTAATGAAGGAAGTAGTATGTGAGATTAATTCATGTATGATAGCGGATTCCAAATTTCGAGGACGAAATTTCTTTAAGGGGGGTAGATTGTAACATCCCGCTCATAAGTATCAGTTAATGGTAGCGTTTATCCGTGTTAGGAACTTGTGCCGCAAGCAATGGCAATTAAGAAATTAGGAGGAAGTGGCAATTTTGTAAATTATGCCAAGAGGGAGATTAATAAGAAAAGGAACAAGATATTTGTTCCATTCATTATCCATTCCTTCCTTATTACTCCCAAAATCAGATTTTCTTTCCCCCATCTCCATCTCACACGCCCTCATCCTTCTTCCCCTCACTCATTCAAACTCCATCCAACTCTAGTGGGAATTGTGCTAGCAAGCTGGGTATTTGGAAGGTTAGAGCAAGAACAAGAGGAAGAACCAAGGGAAGAAGTAGATTGGAGCAAGCTAGGGTTGTTGGATTCAAGCTTAAACAGCACCAATAGTGGATTAAGGTGAGCTCCACAGGGTTTTAGAACCCATTGAGTAAGTTTGAAAGTATTATGCAATTTTGAGCTAGTTTAGCAATTTTACCCTAATCTCTTATGTTTACCAATTCCTTGATTAATCATGTTTTAAACTATCAATTTGTGTTAAAAATTCATTCCTTATATTGTATGATGCCTGGATATGATTAGATATGTCAAAATGGTGGAAAAATCACACTTTTATCAGGTTTTGAACTGTCATTTTCGCCAGGCGACCTCGGGGCGAGAAAACGGCGATTTTCAGCAATTTTCCCTGCCCTGTTTCGCCTAGCTTTCGCCAAGCTTTCGCTCGGCGAAATCAGTGATCTCGCCAACCTTTAGCTGGGCGAAATCAGTCAGACAGCACATGTCTGTTCTGGTTCGTTCTGGGTGCTGTAAATGCGTTCGGCGAGGTTTTTAATAACCGTTTTCAATGAAAAACCGTATTTTTCTAAGGTAAACACCATCCTTGACATATCCAAAGGATTATTCAACAATTAAGGAATGAATGGATGAATGAACAAGGAAATTGGTAAAGCATTAGAGAAGTAAGAATAAAGTTATTTAAGCTATGGTATGCTTCCAAAACCACGCAATGGCTTATGAGAATGATAAGTCTAAGAGCATGAATTCATAGTTATGTATTGAGAGATTAATTCCCTCAAGAATGCATTGAATATGCAAAAGTTTATGATATATTATTATAACTACATTTGAGTACATAAGTTAAGAATAACGAGAATAAGAATGCACCTAAGATAGCATGATTAGGATGCACCCAATTTAGAGTGCGTATGCACAAGGAAAGATTTTTAAGATCAAGTCAAGAACCTATTTTATAGGTTAGGTATTTAAGAATGACTACTTAAGAATGCATTAGATATGCTTATGAACGAAAGTTAAGAATTAAATGATAAAGATTACACGTGTTCATCAGACTCCGGATTATGCCGGATGGGATTTCTCCGAAAGGGTTATCCACACGTAAGTTATAAGACTATATATGTTTAAAGAATAAGAACAAATTATTAAGATGGCTTGATGTGTCTCTCGTATGCTCGCTAGTTAGTATACGAGGGGTTCCTGTGAAGTTACCGCCTTAAATGGCAGCCGGAACGGTGAAGTTACCGCTCGTGAGGGCTGTAACACCCATAATAAGATTGCCTAGGATCTTATACGAGTATTAAAATTTCGTACTGGATACATTAATTTACAATATAAAAGTTCATACAAAATATTACATCACATGTAATATTACAATACCAAAGTTTATACAAATCCTTCTTATTACAAGTACATCGAAATACAACCATATAATACAGTCCAACTATGAAACATATCATATAATATCAGCACGATCAGTCCAAAGCTTTTTCCTTACCCTTGTTGCGTGCTGTCTGAGATCCTGCCTGTGAACCTGCACCAGAAGGAATGGGATGAGACATAATGTCTCAGTGAGCTCTACCCAACCTACTGTTTGGCAACCACAGGGAACCTAGGGTCGCCATGCCTACCTTGGCAATTTAGGGAAATTCTAGAATCGCCAAGTCTTTAAACCTGCCTATAACTTTAACTATAATCTTCCTGTAACTATAACTGTAACTATGACTGTATAACATAAAGCAATTAAAGTGTTTTATGTTAGCTGTTAGCGTTGAACAAACAATTAATCTGAGTTCATTTTACGGAGGGCATCCGGGTGGAGTAACCCCGAAGTACGTCTCCCTATGACCCGATGAAACTCCTGACAATCAGGCTAGCACCGGACTCCCTATGAAATTGCATGTGGATAACCCTCTCGAAGAAATCCCATCCGGCGTATCCCGGAGTCTGCTGAACATGCCTATGACTTTGAATTATTATTATTCTTTAACTTTGATGAATGAGTGTATAAATACATATACATGTCTATTACTTTGATCATATAACCACTTCCTGTAATTCTTAACCTATGACATATGGTACTTGGCTTATCGTTCTCATAAGCCTCCTATAATTGTTGGAGAACCAACACAATAAATCTGTCTGTAACTATACTTGCCGAAGCATTCCTATTAACCTTGTATTCATGCTATTAATGCATTGCTAATTCCTCAATCACTTATTCCTTATGCATTATGAATCCTTGGTTATGTCCACAATGGTGTTTATCTTATTTAATAAAAAGGTTTTCTTTGAAAACAGTTACCAAAAGGCCTCGCCGAACACGTACACAGCACCCAGAACGAAGCAGAACAGACAAATGCTGTCTGTCTAAATTCGCTGAGCGACCCTGAGGCGAAGTGGGGGCGAAAATAGGCAGTGAAGGCCTGCCAAACAGTAACTGCTCGTTCGCCCTGAGCTCGCCCGGCGAAAATATCAGTTCAAAAACCTGCTAAAAGTGTGATTTTCCACCATTTTGACACATTTAAACTTACCCAAGCTCCATAACAGCATAAGGAACGATTTACAACTATAAATTGAATGATTAAAGTGTGATTGAACAAAGAATTAGCAAGCACAAAAGATTAGGGTAAAAACTCTAAAACTCTAAAACTTACCCATGATACAAAACACATGAAAATCACTCTAGGAGGGTTCTAACAACCCAAGAGAGCTCACCTATACTGGTATATGCTGGTCAAGTTCCAACTCTAAGCTTCACTTGTGAAATCCCCTTTTTCCTTGGTTTCTATAACTTCTTCTTACTCCAAAATCCAAAACAAGCTTGCTTGGGAGACAAGAATTTATGGAGGAGCTTACTACTTAAAGAGGTGATGATTGATGAGATGATTAAGGTGAAGGTGGGGGACGAAAATGGAGGAGAAAGGAAGAGCAATTTTCTGGTTTTCTTGCAAAGGAAAAATGAAGATAAACAAGGATAAATTTCATATTTATCCAATGACCCATTTTCTCCCTTATTACAGTTTTGCCACTCCATCCATTTAAATCCTATAACTCTGATACATGCCTTGCTTAAGCGGGATATTACACTCTACCCCCCTTAAAGAAATTTCGTCCTCGAAATTTAGAAATTACCTGTAAAAAGATGTGGATAACTCTCCTGCATCTCCGATTCCAATTCCCATGTAGCTTCACCATAGGGAGAACCTTTCCATATAACTTTGACAATTGGAATCTCTTTGTTCCTCAATGCTTTGACATCACGTTCAATAATCCGTTCCGGTTCGGGCCGGAAAGTCAAATCCGATCTCAAGTCGATAGTTTCCAGCTCCACTGGTTGGTGAGGATCAGGAATAAACTTCCTTAACTATGAAACATGGAAAACATCATGTAATCCTGACATCGCCGGTGGCAGAGCCAATTGGTAAGCTGCTGGTCCGATTCGTTTAAGTATCTCAAATGGCCCAATGAATCTTGGACTCAATTTCTTTGTCCTGAAAACACCTCGTAATCCCAACTTAGGGGTAACCTTCAAGAAAACATGATCTCCCACTTCGAACTCTAGAGGTCTTCGTCTCTTGTCTGCATAACTCTTCTGTCGACTCTGAGCAGTTCTGATCTTATCCTGAATGGATTTAATCTTTAAAGTGGTCTCTTGAATAATCTCAGGTCCCAAAATACTCTTATCTCCAACCTCTGACCAACAAAGCGGTGTCCTACACCTTCTGCCATACAACGCCTCATAGGGTGCCATTCCAATACTAGAATGGTAACTGTTATTATACGAAAATTCAATCAAAGGCAGATGATTATTCCAACTTCCTCCATCCTCTAAAATGCATGCACGTAGCATATCCTCTAACGTCTGAATAGTTCTCTCAGATTGCCCATCTGTTTGAGGATGATGGGACGTACTCAACTTTAACCTTGTTCCCAAAGCCTTTTGAAAAGCTTTCCAAAAATGAGAAGTAAAGATAGGATCCCTATCTGACACAATGCTGGTTGGAACACCATGTAACTTCACAATCTCCGCTATGAACAATTCTGCATACTGAGCAGCTCTATACGTAGTCCTAACCGGTAAAAAGTGAGCAGACTTAGTTAACCGGTCGACAATTACCCAAATCGAATCATGTCCCCGCTGAGTCCGAGGTAATCCTGTCACAAAATCCATAGAGATCTCTTCCCACTTCCACTGAGGGATTTCCAATGGTACAAGCATTCCCGCAGGTCTCTGATGTTCAATCTTCACTTGTTGACACACAATACATCGTGAAACAAATTCTGCAATATCGGTCTTCATCCCCGGCCACCAATAATCTTTCTTTAAATCTTGGTACATTTTAGTGGTACCTGGGTGAATACTGAAACTACTCTTGTGTGCTTCTTCCAAAATCAACCTTTTCAAATTAGCATCATTAGGAATACAAATTCTACCTTCAAACAACAGAGTACCATCAGATGCCCTTGAAAACTCTGAATGCCCAATCCTCCTCTGAAGATCCATATCCAATTCTTGAGCTCGTGTGATTCTGAACCGCAAATCACTAGTAACATCTAATCTTTGCAACCAAGTGCCATTACCCATCTCAGTAACACTGAGGTTAAGGTCTCTGAATTTCTCGTACAAAACACAAGTATGCATCAGCACTTCTGCTCTCATCAAAGATTTCCTGCTTAAGGCATCAGCCACAACGTTCGCCTTTCCCGGGTGATACTTTAACTCAAAATCAAAATCCTTTAGGTATTCCATCCATCTTCTCTGTCTCATGTTCAATTCTCGTTGATCAAACAAATACTTTAAACTTTTGTGGTCACTGAACAAGTCAAATTGTGCTCCATATAAATGGTGTCTCCATACTTTCAGAGCAAAAACTATCGCTGCCAATTCAAGGTCATGAGTGGGGTAATTCTCCTCATGAGATTTAAGCTGCCGAGAAGCATAAGCTATAACATTACCTTCTTGCATGAGCACACTGCCTAGTCCTTTAGAGGACGCATCACAATAAACCACATATTTCTTTTCAGGGTCCGGTATTGCTAATACTGGAGCCTTGGATAATTTCTTCCTCAAAGTCCGGAAACTTTTCTCACATTCTTCGTCCCAGACGAAAGGCACATCTTTCCTCGTGAGGCGTGTCAACGGTAAGGCAATCTGTGAAAACCTCATAATAAATCTTCGGTAGTAACCTGCTAAACCCAGGAAACTCCGAACCTCTGTTACATTCGTTGGCCTGGCCCAATTAAAGACAGCCTCAACCTTTGACGAATCAACTGACACTCCTCCTTTAGAAATAACATGTCCCAAAAACTGGATTTCCGATAACCAAAATTCACATTTGCTGAATTTTGCATATAACTGATTTTCTCTAAGGATATCCAAAACAATCCTCAAATGTTGAGCATGCTCCTGCGAGTCCTTTGAATAAATCAAGATATCATCAATGAAGATTACCACAAACTGATCCAGGTAAGGCTGGAAAATTCTATTCATATAGTCCATAAAAACCGCTGGAGCATTAGTCACTCCAAAAGGCATTACCAAGAATTCATAATGTCCGTAACGTGTTCTGAACGCCGTCTTGGACACATCTGACGATTTGATACGAATCTGGTGGTATCCAGATCTGAGGTCAATCTTTGAAAACACTGAAGCTCCTTTGAGTTGATCCAAAAGATCATCAATCCTCGGTAATGGATACTTATTCTTTATTGTTACTTTATTCAGCCGACGGTAGTCGATGCACAATCTCATACTACCATCCTTCTTCTTAACCAACAACACTGGTGCACCCCAAGGTGACACACTGGGCCTGATGAAATGTTTCTGAATTAAATCTTCTAACTGAGACTTCAACTCCTGTAACTCTGATGGTGACATTCTATAAGGCGCCACTGAAACTGGCTCAGATCCTGGTATGAGGTCAATGGAAAACTCAACTTCCCGTTCAGGGGGTAAATTACTTATCTCCGAAGGGAAAACATCTAAATAATCACTGACAACCGGAATGTCACTGGGACTCAGTTCTGACTCTGAAGTCACAGTAACCATTACATAAAAACCCCTATCCTGTGCACACATAAGCTGAGTAAGCTGATGAGTGCGGTTGATTAACTCTGTTAAAGCCACCCCTTCGGTCGTATCATCTGTAGGCATAAAGATACACTTCTCCGCACATCCAATATAAACATGATTAGCAGATAACCAATCCATCCCTAGGATCACATCAAGTTGTATCATGGGAAGACACACCAAATCTATGTAGTATGTCTTACTAGATACAGTGATAGGGCAATTTTCACATACAAAGTTAGCTACAACTCCGCCCTCAGTAGCGGTAGATACCGTCATAGGAGGTATCAACGGTGACATAGACAATTGTAATGCTTCTACACACTTGTAAGAAATAAATGAACATGTAGCACCACAATCAAAAAGCACTTTAACTGGAGTTTGGCCTAAGTAACACATACCGGCAATTAAGTCTTCATTTGCCAAAGCCTTCTGGCCATCAAGGGAGTACACTCTACCCTTACTTGTTGTAGTACCTTCAGCTCCACTTTTACCTCTTCTTTCTGGACAGTTTGCTAAAAAGTGCCCCGGCTGTCTACACCCGAAACACACACCTGTTTGCTTCATGCATTCACCGTGATGCATTTTTCCACAATATTTACAAGCAGGACTCGCCTGGTATTGAAACGTCTGCTTACCCCTCTTAGGGGAACCCTTTGGCTTGTTCTCTTGATACCTATCTGGAAATTTGCCTTTTCTCTTTTCAAAAAGTGCAGCTTTCTCTCTTGCAGTTTTAGCAAAACCCGCTTCCGCAACCAAGCTATCATGAACCATCTCGTCGTAACTGGTATTCCTTTGAAGACTCACTGCTGTATCAATTTCACCTCTCAAACCACGCCTATACTGATTCATCTTCCAGTTCTCATTAGCGGCATACTCGTTGTGAGAGGAGTAATATGACAATTCTTCAAATTTCTTTGTAAACTCGGTGACTGACATGCCACCTTGCTTCAACTCAAGAAACTCCTGTTCTTTCTTTACTTTATAGGACATCGGGATATACTTCTCTAGCATAGCTTCCTTGAAGTTATCCCAGTTAACCTCCACATCGTTTGCTATCATTCGGCGTTGAGCAGATTCCCACCAATCTTCTGCTGCGCCCCTGAACTGGTTAGTTGCCAACAATACTTTACTTTCCTCAGGGCAATCCACCATCCAGAACACTTTCTCAATCTGTTTCAGCCATCTCTTGGCCTCTGGAGGTTCACCTTCCCCATTAAACTCTGGAGGGTGATTTCTGTTAAATTCCCGGTAAGATGGATTCGCCACTGCTGGTGGTGGTGTTTGCTGCTGAGCACCTTGTCCATGGTGCATCATCCCCATCCATTCTTGCTGAGTCTGAGCCTGTTGTTGGGCTTGTTGCTGCATCATAAGCATCATCTCCTGATGCTGTAACGCAGCCTGAGCTTGCTGCTCTTGGTACTGTTGCTGCAACGCCTGTTGTTGTTGCATCATTTGAGCCCAAAATTGCATATTAGGGTCTCCTACGGCTTCCTCAGCATTTGCCCGATTAGATCTAGGCCTTCCAGGACCTCTTCTACTCCCAGACATATTATCCTAACTGTCATACACAAGTCAAAGTGATCAGTTTCAACCAGATATAACATTTAGAATAATGTCCCGGATCCAAGAGATCCACAAACTTGAATTGTATTTTAATGACCCAAGGCACGGTCTGAATCGACCTGCTCTGATACCAAATTGTAACACCCATAATAAGATTGCCTAGGATCTTATACGAGTATTAAAATTTCGTACTGGATACATTAATTTACAATATAAAAGTTCATACAAAATATTACATCACATGTAATATTACAATACCAAAGTTTATACAAATCCTTCTTATTACAAGTACATCGAAATACAACCATATAATACAGTCCAACTATGAAACATATCATATAATATCAGCACGATCAGTCCAAAGCTTTTTCCTTACCCTTGTTGCGTGCTGTCTGAGATCCTGCCTGTGAACCTGCACCAGAAGGAATGGGATGAGACAAAATGTCTCAGTGAGCTCTACCCAACCTACTGTTTGGCAACCACAGGGAACCTAGGGTCGCCATGCCTACCTTGGCAATTTAGGGAAATTCTAGAATTGCCAAGTCTTTAAACCTGCCTATAACTTTAACTATAATCTTCCTGTAACTATAACTGTAACTATGATTGTATAACATAAAGCAATTAAAGTGTTTTATGTTAGTTGTTAGCGTTGAACAAACAATTAATCTGAGTTCATTTTACGGAGGGCATCCGGGTGGAGTAACCCCGAAGTACGTCTCCCTATGACCCGATGAAACTCCTGACAATCAGGCTAGCACCGGACTCCCTATGAAATTGCATGTGGATAACCCTCTCGGAGAAATCCCATCCGGCGTATCCCGGAGTCTGCTGAACATGCCTATGACTTTGAATTATTATTATTCTTTAACTTTGATGAATGAGTGTATAAATACATATACATGTCTATTACTTTGATCATATAACCACTTCCTGTAATTCTTAACCTATGACATATGGTACTTGGCTTATCGTTCTCATAAGCCTCCTATAATTGTTGGAGAACCAACACAATAAATCTGTCTGTAACTATACTTGCCGAAGCATTCCTATTAACCTTGTATTCATGCTATTAATGCATTGCTAATTCCTCAATCACTTATTCCTTATGCATTATGAATCCTTGGTTATGTCCACAATGGTGTTTATCTTATTTAATAAAAAGGTTTTCTTTGAAAACAGTTACCAAAAGGCCTCGCCGAACACGTACACAGCACCCAGAACGAAGCAGAACAGACAAATGCTGTCTGTCTAAATTCGCTGGGCGACCCTGAGGCGAAGTGGGGGCGAAAATAGGCAGTGAAGGCCTGCCAAACAGTAACTGCTCGTTCGCCCCGAGCTCGCCCGGCGAAAATATCAGTTCAAAAACCTGCTAAAAGTGTGATTTTCCACCATTTTGACACATTTAAACTTACCCAAGCTCCATAACAGCATAAGGAACGATTTACAACTATAAATTGAATGATTAAAGTGTGATTGAACAAAGAATTAGCAAGCACAAAAGATTAGGGTAAAAACTCTAAAACTCTAAAACTTACCCATGATACAAAACACATGAAAATCACTCTAGGAGGGTTCTAACAACCCAAGAGAGCTCACCTATACTGGTATATGCTGGTCAAGTTCCAACTCTAAGCTTCACTTGTGAAATCCCCTTTTTCCTTGGTTTCTATAACTTCTTCTTACTCCAAAATCCAAAACAAGCTTGCTTGGGAGACAAGAATTTATGGAGGAGCTTACTACTTAAAGAGGTGATGATTGATGAGATGATTAAGGTGAAGGTGGGGGACGAAAATGGAGGAGAAAGGAAGAGCAATTTTCTGGTTTTCTTGCAAAGGAAAAATGAAGATAAACAAGGATAAATTTCATATTTATCCAATGACCCATTTTCTCCCTTATTACAGTTTTGCCACTCCATCCATTTAAATCCTATAACTCTGATACATGCCTTGCTTAAGCGGGATATTACAAGGGCAGCTACACATCCAAGTCTAAAGTTAATGTGTCTCCTGTCTGCTCGTCAGTTAGTATACAGGGGGTCTCCGTGAAGTTACCGCCTTAAATGGCAGCTGGGACGGTGAAGTTACCGCTCGCGAGAGCAGCCACACAAAAGATAAGAGGAGTCCGGTGTTAGCCTGATACGATAGGAATTTTCACCGGTTAGAAGGGAGATGTACTTTGGGGTTACTCCACCCGGATGCACTCCGTAAAATGAACTCAGATAATTATTGTTTGTTCAACGCTGACTTACTAACTTTATAATTAAGAATGATGTATATTAATACTTATGAATTATTATGAGAATATGACAAGTAGTCAGCAGAGAAAGAAAGTGATCATAGGATGTCCCCAGATCACTAAGTATAAGTTTAAGTTTAAAGTTAGAATATGATAAGATATGATTGAGACAAGTAGCGATCCTAAGTTTTCCCCTTGATCGCGAAATATGTAGAGAAAGACTTGGCGATCATAGGTATCCCCAAGATTGCCGAGAGTAGGCACGGCGACCCTAGGTTTTCCCCGTGGTTGCCAACAGTAGGTTGGGCTAGAGCTCACTGAGACATTATGTCTCATCCCAATCCTTCTGGTGCAGGTTTCCAGGTTAGCAAGAGATGTTCGTGATGATGTTCTCCAAGAAGACGCTGGATGGAGTGCAGTTGCTCGATGTGGACAAGCTCAGGAGGTTGTCAGATTATGTATTTTAATTTGTATATGAAAGTGTGATTTATGATATTTGGATAACTGTATTAACGAGCTAACTTGTACTCATTCAGATGTTGTATTATTATTATTGATAAATTTTAATGTACCCAGTATCAGATTAATACACATGCTAAATATTCTAGATAATTATTATGGGTGTTACAGATTCATTAATTTATTTCTTATTTTTCTAACATAAAAGGAAATGTTTTTACTTTCAATATTCATGGTCAAACTTATAATTAAGACAATCAATTCTAACTATAAAGAATTGTAAGAATATAATGTATTCAAAATTCTTGTAAAAGTAGTTTATTTATTCTTGTACTCATGTTCACACATTCTAAAAACGTAAATATAAAATTACTAGATTATTATGCATTGTTAACAAGACAAAAAAATTAAGAATAATTTAATAAGACAAAATGGAAATATGTAAAAAAAATTATTATGCTCAATGAAAATAAATTGTTTTAAATCAATGTGTGATGTAGATTAATATGACATTTTTTTATTTTTGTTGTGTTAATCTCGTTAATTACAATAAATCATTTAATCAGCATTAATTTTTTGACAAAAATAGATGGATTGTAATGTCTAGTCTTAGTTCGTTGTTTTATGACCTGGAAGGATATTGTTAGTTAATATTATAACCATTTTCTATATGGGTTATATTTATTTAGTTTATTATCTAGTGGAGATTAATAGTTTAAAAAAGTACTATAAGATAGAAAAAATAATTACTTTTATAAAATTATAATTCCAATTAAATATACTTTATAATATAAAATATTTGTTTTATAATGATAAATTAAATCATTTCAATGTTATGAAATTTAAGAAAATTTTACAAAGTTATCTATAAAATTTGATAAATCTTATTTTGTTATTTTCTTTTAAAAAATTAATTTGGCTAAGTGGACGTTGTTGTCTATAGCGGTGGTTGTAATGTCCATTTGAAAATTGTCGTATATGGGGTTTGAACTTCACCCTTTAAGATTGTAAAGATAAGTTCTTACTAGAGCTAACACCTGATGTGTAACACCCATATTAAGATTGCCTAGGATCTTATACGAGTATTAAAATTTCGTACTGGATACATTAATTTACAATATAAAAGTTCATACAAATATTACATTACAACGTAATATTGCATCCAAAGTTAATACAATTCTCTTGTTACATGTACATCAAGTACCACAACATATAATACATCCATATAATACAATCATCCGTAACAGATAACAACAGCACGATCAGTCCGTAGCCTTTTCCTTACCCTTGTTGCGTGCTGATTGCGATCCTGCCTGAGAACCTGCACCAGAAGGAATGGGATGAGACATAATGTCTCAGTGAGCTCTACCCAACCTACTGTTTGGCAACCACAGGGAACCTAGGGTCGCCATGCCTACCTTGGCAATTTAGGGGAATCTAGAATCGCCAAGTCTTTAAACCTATCCCCAAAGGATATGACTTCCTATAACTTTAACTGTAATCCACCCGTATCTGTAAAACTTCCTGTAACTATAACTTTAACAACTTTAACTACAACTATAAATCATAAAACGAATAAAGTGTTTTATGTTAGCTGTTAGCGTTGAACAAACAATTATCTGGGTTCATTTTACGGAGGGCACCCCGGGTGGAGCAACCCCGAGATACGTCTCCCTATAAACCGGTGAAATTCCTATCATATCAGGCTAACACCGGACTCCCTATAAAACGTGTGGACAACCCTCTCGGAGAAGTCCCATCCGGCGAATCCCGGAGTCTGATGAACACGCCACTATAAAACGTGCAAGCACGCCAATGCCTTTAATCTTTAATTCTTTAATTCTTTAACTATAACGTATGAACATGTAATCAGTCACTTTAATTCTATAACCATCCTGTAATCTATAACCTGTAACCTATAATCTTGGCTTATCGTTCTCATAAGCCACCTATAATTGTTGGAGAACCAACCCTATGAATCTGTCTGTAACTGTACTTGCCGAGCATTCCTATTAACCTTGTATTCATGCTATGAATGCTTTGCTAAATCCTCAATCACTTATTCCTTATGCATTATGTGTCCTTGGTTATGTCCACAATGGTGTTTTTCTTATTTAATAAAAAAGGTTCTCTTTGAAAACAGTTACCAAAAAGCCTCGCCGAACACCTACACAGCACTCAGAACGAACCAGAACAGACATGTGCTGTCTGTCTGATTTCGCCTAGCTAAAGGTTGGCGAGATCACTGATTTCGCCTAGCGAAAGCTTGGCGAAAGCTAGGCGAAACAGGGCAGGGAAAATTGCTGAAAATCGCCGTTTTCTCGCCCCGAGGTCGCCTGGCGAAAATGACAGTTCAAAATCTGATAAAAGTGTGATTTTTCCACCATTTTGACGCATTTAAACATACCCAAGCTCTATAACAGCATAAGGAACGATTTAAAACTATTAATTGAAAGATTAAAGTGTGATTGAACAAGAATTTAGCAAGCACAAGAGATTAGGGTAAAACTCTCTAACTCTATAACTTTACCTATGATGCAAAACACATGAAAATCACTCTAGGGGGGTTCTAACAACCCAAGAGAGCTCACCTATTTCTGGTTTGGTGTTGGCTAAGCTTCAAACCCTGAGCTTCCACTTGTGAAATTCTCCTTCTCTTGATCTTTACCTAGCTTCTCTTGCTCCAAGTTTAACCAAGACTTTGATTGCTTAACATACAAGATTTATGGAAGAACTTTGATGGATCAAAGGTGATGATGATGAGGAGGGCGAAATTGAGAGAAGAAGGGAGGATGGTTTTCAGATTTGTGAAGGAAGAAAATGAGTAGAAACTCCCAACAATTTCATATATATCCATTTGCCATATTCCCCTTATTTACAACTTTGCCATTGCTAGTAAACTAAGCTTCTAACACGTTTAACTGATACTTCTAAGCGGGATATTACATGATGTGTAATTATTTTCTATAAATAAATAAACTTAAACCATATATGTAACATCCCATATGACTTTAAGTATTGTCGACTGACCCCATAAACCAACACGAGTTCTTTCAGCGTGCTTTGTCCTCAATCGCACAATTTTCGGAAAACTTTCCTGAAGGTCACCCATCCCAAAATTGATCCAAGTCAAGCACACTTAACTGTGGAGTTCTTATCGTCCGGGCTACTTAAAAGAAGATGCATCTTTTTGGTATAGGTAGTATCAAACAATTCTTATAAGTCTTCCTTCAACCATGCAGTCTCATACCTGCACGACGTCAGGAACTATCTCATTCCAATGTGAATACGGTTGCTTAGAAGATGCCAGGAGCCGCTCATTGCCATGCCCTGTGCATCGGCGATCACTCCCCGCCCTTGTAAGCCTCAGGCATTGCAATATATATGTAAATTTCAAACAAAAAGTGGTTTTCTCCGTGATGTTGTTACACCATACGTCAGTGAACAAGATCAATATACTCATGTTGGTCAAATACTTAACTGAAATATTGCTCATGGTATCCCTTTTTTGAAAGAATTTTATAGAATGAACATTGTTTTATTTCAGATGTCTCCAAGTCCAAAAAATTTTGTAAAAATCACTGTATTTAGTTGTTTATTATACTTGTTCTACGGTGTAGACCAGTTCTCCTAATACTCTAAAATTGAATTTTGTTCTTGGGTATGATTTATGTCTGTAATATCCCGCTTATTAGTATCAGTTATCCGTGTTAGAAGCAAATAATAAGCGTGGCAAAATAGTAATTCATGGAATGGCATTTTGGTAATTAATTCAAAAGGGTGGGATTATAAAGTATAAGCTTGGCTAGATATTTTTTCATTTTGTGTTTTCTTCTTCACCCACACCCTCTCAAAATCAGTTTCTCTCCCTCCTTTCTCTCATCCACACGCCTTTCCCTCCCACTCTAATCCTTCAAGCTTTCATCCCAATCCTTGTGAGAAGCTTATGCAAGCAAACTTGAGTTGGAAGCTAGAGTAATAGGAAGAATAAGGAAGGATCAAGCTAGGGTTTGCAAGAAACAAGTTGAACCAGCACCAAACAAGGTTTAGGTGAGCTCATTTCAGATTCTAGAACACATCTAGAGAGTTTTTAATAGTTTTTTTCTATATGTTGTTAAAGTTTAGAGTTTACCCTAATTCCTAGTTTGTTTGATCTTTGCTCTTGAGTGTTTATAATTGTTAATTTATGGAAGAAAACCCTTTTTATCATGTTGAGGAAGCCTGGGTACCATTGAATGGACAAAAATGGTGAGAAATCAGATTTTTCACAGGTTTTTACCGATACGGTCGCTGTAGCGACGGACCGTCGCTTGTAGCGACCAGACTGGGATTTTCCCTGCCTAGCCGCGCTTGTAGCGACCGCATAGGCGCTTGTAGCGACGATTGTCGCTTGTAGCGAGGAACTGGACGCTGTAGCGACCAAGTTCTGCCTATTGTCGCTTGTAGCGACCAGGAGGTCGCTGTAGCGACCAGCCTTAAACAGCCCAACCTAGTTGAGCTGTTCTGGGGGTTCTGGTTCGCGCGTGCATGGATTTTTGGCAATTGATTTTCTATATCCTATTTTAGAAACTTAAACCACCATTTATGTTCATTCCAAAGGCTTCC
Source organism: Medicago ruthenica (assembly GCA_018208015.1). NCBI lineage: Eukaryota > Viridiplantae > Streptophyta > Magnoliopsida > Fabales > Fabaceae > Medicago > Medicago ruthenica. Next base: position 133,929 of record WNNG01000476.1, read on the forward strand.
AAAGGTTAAGAAATTACTTGAGCAAAGATTAGGCAAAGCTTGGAAGATTCATGAGTTAAGGATAAATGGTCAGGTAAGCCTAAGAGTGACATATGAGAACGATATGTCCATAACCTTGATAGGTTAATGAGAATGATACAATGAGTAAGCTTAGAATCCTTTATAGGTCAAGCACTTATGAAAGATTACATGAGGTATAAGAATACGAAATGAATATGTTATATGATATGATCACGTGTTCATCAGACTCCGGGATTCGCCGGATGGGATTTCTCCGAAAGGGCTATCCACACGTAAGATAAAAGACTTAAGCATGTCCAGCAGGCTCCGGGATTCGCCGGATGGGACTTCTCCGAGAGGGTTGTCCACATGTAAAATAAGATGTGTCCAGCAGGCTCCGGATTATGCCGGATGGGGCTTCACCGAGAGGGTTGCCTACACAAAGATAAGAGGAGTCCAGTGTTAGCCTGATATGATAGGAATTTCACCGGTATGATGGGAGATGTACTTCGGGGTTACTCCACCCGGATGCACTCCGTAAAACGAACCAAGATAATGTTATGATTGTTCAACCCTAACAGCTAACTTAATGATATGAAATGAATACGTATATTTTATATGCAAAATGAGTTATGATGACTAGTTCCTAGTGAACGAGATGTGATCATAGGATGTCCCCAAGATCACTCTGTATAGGTCTAAGATTAGAATGGACTATGGAAGGTATAAGAAAAGACTTGGCGATCATAGGAATCCCCAAGATCGCCGAGGTAGGCACGGCGACCCTAGGTTCCCGAGGTTGCCAAACAGTAGGTAGGGTAGGAGCTCACTGAGACTTTATGTCTCATCCCTTTCCTTCTGGTGCAGGTTCTTCGCAGGAAGCACGACGAAAAGGTAAAGAGAAAGCTATGGATTGATCGTGCTGCTTACGTTTTATTGTATGGATATTGTATAAGAATGATGTATATTATGAAGACTGTTTTGTAACGGATGATGAGTTGTATGATAAACTTATACAATGTATAATTATTACCAATCTTTCTGTATTGTATTTAATGTATCCGGTACGAAATTCTAATACTCGTAAGAGATCCTAGGCAATCTCTATATGGGTGTTAAAATTTGGTATCAGAGCAGGTCGATTCAGACCGTGCCTTGGGTCATTAAAGTACAATCCAAGTTTATGGACCTCTTGGATCCAGGACATTATTCTAGATGTTATGTTCAGTTAAAACTGATCACTTTGACTTGTATATGACAGCTAGGATAAGATGTCTGGGAGAAGAAGAGGTAGACCTCGTACTAATCAAGCTAGTGACGAGAGTGGAGGACCCAGTCAGAATTCATGGGAACAGTTGATGCAACAACAGCAGGCCTGGCAGCAGCAATACCAAGAGCAACAAGCTCAGAATGCATTACAGTATCAGCAAATGATGCTGATGATGCAACAACAATCTCAGCAACAAGCCCAGGCTCAACAGCAGTGGATGGAGATGATGCAACAGGGTCAAGGTTTCCATCCACAGCCACCACCCCCTCCAGTAATTGGCAACCCTGTGTTCAGGGAATATAACAGACATCACCCTCCGGAGTTCAATGGTGAAGGTGAACCACAAGAAGCAAGAAAGTGGATTAAGCAAATGGAAAAGATTTTTAGAATGGCTGAATGTTCAGAGGAAGATAAAGTAGTCTATGCAACAAACCAACTCAGAGGCGCAGCAGAAGACTGGTGGGAATCTGCTCAGCGCAGGATGGAAGCCAATGGTGTAGAAGTGAATTGGGAGAACTTTAAAGGAGTGATGTTAGAAAAGTATTTACCTTTGTCCTACAAGGTAAAGAAAGAACAAGAGTTCTTAGAGTTGAAACAAGGTAATATGTCGGTTGCTGAGTTCACAAAGAAATTTGAGGAGTTGTCCTACTATTCTACACACAACGAATATGCTGAGAATGAAGTGTGGAAAATGAATCAGTATAAAAGAGGTTTAAGAGGCGAGATTGACACTGCAGTAAGTCTCCAAAGAACTGCAAGTTACGATGAATTGGTACATGACAGTTTGGTGGTCGAAGCAGGACTTGCAAAGACCTCAAAGGAAAGATCAGTGGCTTTTGAGAGAAGGAAGAGCAGGATGCAGGATAAGTATCATGACAAGTTGAAACCGAAGGGATCTCCTCAAAGGGGTAAACAGACGTATTCACCGAAAGCTGGTGCTATGTGCAACAATTGTGGAAAGTCACATTATGGCGAATGCATGAAGGGTACAGGTATATGTTATGGATGTAAGAAGCCGGGGCATATTATTGCAAATTGTCCAGAACGGAGAAACAGAAGTGGAATTGAAGGAACTACCACAAGCAAAGGAAGGGTGTACTCCCTTGATGGTGCAAAGGCCTTGGCAAATGAAGATCTGATTGCCGGTATGTGTTATCTTGGCTCATACCCAGTAAAAGTTCTTTTTGATTGTGGCGCTTCATGCTCTTTTATTTCATATAAATGTGTGGAGACGCTTCAATTATCTTTGTCTCCGTTGAATCCTCCCATGTTAGTATCTACCGCTACTGAGGGCGGAATTGAGGCAAGTTATGTTTGTGAAAACTGCCCTATCACTGTGTCCAGTAAGACTTACTATGTTGATTTAGTTTGTCTCCCGATGGAGCAGCTGGATGTAATTTTAGGCATGGATTGGCTCTCTGCTAATCATGTCTACATAGGATGTTCAGAGAAGAGTATTTATATGCCTACCAGTGATACGACAGAAGGTGTGGCTTTATCAGAATTGATTAACCGCACCCATCAGTTAATCCAGTTTATTTGTGCTCAAGACAAAGGATTTTATGTAATGCTCACTGTGGCTTCAGAGTCAGAGTTAAGTCCCAGTGACATTCCTGTTGTGAATGAATACCTAGATGTTTTTCCTTCAGAAGTCACGAATTTACCTCCAGAGCGTGAGGTGGAGTTTTCAATTGACTTGATTCCAGGAGCGGAGCCAGTATCTGTGGCACCGTACAGAATGTCACCAACAGAGTTGAAAGAGTTGAAATCTCAGCTCGAAGATTTAATCCAGAAACATTTTATCAGACCTAGTGTATCACCTTGGGGTGCTCCAGTCTTGTTAGTCAAGAAAAAGGATGGAAGCATGAGGCTATGTATTGATTACCGTCAACTTAACAAAGTGACCATCAAGAACAGGTATCCTCTTCCAAGGATTGATGATCTTCTAGACCAGCTCAAGGGAGCAACAGTATTTTCCAAGATTGATCTTCGATCGGGTTATCATCAGATTCGAATTAAGTCTTCAGATGTGTCTAAAACGGCGTTTCGAACGCGTTACGGACACTATGAATTTCTGGTTATGCCTTTTGGTGTAACTAATGCTCCAGCAGTATTTATGGATTACATGAACAGGATATTTCAGCCCTATCTCGATCAATTTGTGGTAATTTTCATTGATGACATTTTGATCTATTCTAAGGACCATCAGGAGCACGCTCAACATTTGAGAATTGTATTGGATGTTCTTAGAGTCAAGCAGTTGTATGCTAAGTTTAGTAAATGTGAGTTCTGGTTATCCGAGATTAAGTTCTTGGGTCATGTTATTTCTCAAGGAGGAGTAGCTGTTGATCCATCTAAAGTTGAAGCTGTTCTCAATTGGGAAAGACCAAAGAATGTAGCTGAAGTCAGGAGCTTTCTAGGCTTGGCAGGTTATTATCGAAGATTCATTATGAAGTTTTCTCAGATTGCTTTACCCCTGTCACGCCTCACCAGAAAAGATGTACCCTTTATTTGGGATGATGAATGTGAAGAAAGTTTCAGAGTTTTAAAGAAGAAATTGACTAAGGCCCCAGTGTTGGCAATACCAGATCCTGAAAGGAGATACACCGTTTTCTGCGATGCATCTTCCAAGGGACTGGGAAGTGTTCTCATGCAAGGAGAAAATGTAATAGCGTATGCGTCCAGACAGCTCAAGACTCATGAGGAGAATTACCCCACCCATGATCTTGGGTTAGCAGCAATAGTTTTTGCATTAAAGATTTGGAGACATCATTTGTATGGTGCGCAATTTGATTTGTTCAGCGACCATAAGAGTTTGAAGTATTTGTTCGATCAACGAGATCTGAATATGAGACAAAGGCGATGGATGGAGTATTTGAAGGATTTTGATTTTGATCTGAAATACCATCCAGGAAAGGCAAATGTGGTGGCAGATGCCTTAAGTAGAAAGGCTTTGATTAAAGCTGAGGTGATGATGCACACGTGTGGGCTGTATGAGAAGTTTAGAGACCTTAACCTTCATGTTACTGATTTGGATGGTGGCATTTTGTTAAACAAGTTAGATATTTCGTGCGACCTACGATCTAGGATTGCACAAGCGCAAAGTATGGATATGGATCTTCAAAGGAAAGCTAGCCAACAGGAGTTTTCTTTTGCACCTGATGGAACATTATTGTTTGAGGGAAGAGTTTATGTCCCGAACGAGGAGGAATTGAAAAGGTTGATTTTAGAAGAGGCGCATAAGAGCAGTTTCAGTATTCATCCAGGCACCACCAAGATGTACCAAGATTTGAAAAGAGATTATTGGTGGCCGAGCATGAAAAGAGATATTGCGGAATTTGTAGCGCGATGCATTGTCTGTCAGCAGGTGAAGATTGAACATCAAAGGCCAGCCGGAATGTTAGTACCCTTGGAAATTCCACAATGGAAATGGGAAGATATAACCATGGATTTTGTGAGTGGATTGCCTCGGACGCAGCGAGGACATGACTCCATATGGGTGATAGTGGACCGGTTAACCAAGTCAGCACATTTCTTGCCGGTTAAGACCACTTACCGAGCCTCTCAGTATGCTGAGTTGTTTATTTCAGAAATAGTGAAACTCCATGGTGTACCAGCTAGTATAGTATCTGACAGAGACCCTATCTTCACATCTCACTTTTGGAAAGCTTTTCAGAAAGCTTTGGGGACAAGATTAAAGATGAGCACGTCCCATCATCCTCAAACAGATGGCCAATCAGAAAGAACTATTCAGACCTTAGAGGATATGCTACGTGCATGTATTCTAGAAGATGGAGGAAGTTGGAGCGATCACCTACCCTTGATTGAATTTTCTTACAACAACAGTTACCATTCTAGCATTGGAATGGCACCTTATGAAGCCCTGTATGGTAGGAAATGTAGAACCCCGCTTTGTTGGACTGAGGTTGGAGATAAGAGCATTTTGGGTCCAGAGATCATTCAGGAGACGACTCTGAAAATTAAGTCCATTCAAGATAAGATGAGAACAGCCCAGAGTCGCCAGAAGAGTTATGCTGACAGGAGGCGAAGACCCTTAGAGTTTGATGAAGGAGATCATGTGTTTCTTAAGGTTACACCCAAGTTGGGTTTAAGAGGAGCATTCCGAACCAAGAAACTTTGTCCAAGATATGTAGGACCTTTTCAGATACTTAGACGGGTCGGTCCAGCAGCGTATCAGTTAGCGCTGCCACCGGCTATGTCGGGTTTGCATGATGTATTTCACGTCTCCCAGCTGAGGAAGTTCATCCCTGATCCTTTTCAACCAGTGGAATTGGACAGTATTGATTTGAGATCAGACTTGACTTTTCAACCTGAGCCAGACCAGATTATTGATCGCGATGTTAAGTCCTTGCGAAACAAGGAAATCCCTATTGTCAAAGTTGTGTGGAAGGGTTCTCCCGACGGTGAAGCAACGTGGGAGTTAGAATCAGAGATGCAAGAGAACTATCCCTATCTATTTTCAGGTAAATTCTAAATTTCGAGGACGAAATTTCTTTAAGGGGGGTAGATTGTAATATCCCGCTTATTAGTATCAGTTATCCGTGTTAGAAGCAAATAATAAGCGTGGCAAAATAGTAATTCATGGAATGGCATTTTGGTAATTAATTCAAAAGGGTGGGATTATAAAGTATAAGCTTGGCTAGATATTTTTTCATTTTGTGTTTTCTTCTTCACCCACACCCTTTCAAAATCAGTTTCTCTCCCTCCTTTCTCTCATCCACACGCCTTTCCCTCCCACTCTAATCCTTCAAGCTTTCATCCCAATCCTTGTGAGAAGCTTATGCAAGCAAACTTGAGTTGGAAGCTAGAGTAATAGGAAGAATAAGGAAGGATCAAGCTAGGGTTTGCAAGAAACAAGTTGAACCAGCACCAAACAAGGTTTAGGTGAGCTCATTTCAGATTCTAGAACACATCTAGAGAGTTTTTAATAGTTTTTTTCTATATGTTGTTAAAGTTTAGAGTTTACCCTAATTCCTAGTTTATTTGATCTTTGCTCTTGAGTGTTTATAATTGTTAATTTAGGGAAGAAAACCCTTTTTATCATGTTGAGGAAGCCTGGGTACCATTGAATGGACAAAAATGGTGAGAAATCAGATTTTTCACAGGTTTTTACTGATACGGTCGCTGTAGCGACGGACCGTCGCTTGTAGCGACCAGACTGGGATTTTCCCTGCCTAGCCGCGCTTGTAGCGACCGCATAGGCGCTTGTAGCGACGATTGTCGCTTGTAGCGAGGAACTGGGCGCTGTAGCGACCAAGTTCTGCCTATTGTCGCTTGTAGCGACCAGGAGGTCGCTGTAGCGACCAGCCTTAAACAGCCCAACCTAGTTGAGCTGTTCTGGGGGTTCTGGTTCGCGCGTGCATGGCTTTTTGGCAATTGATTTTCTATATCCTATTTTAGAAACTTAAACCACCATTTATGTTCATTCCAAAGGCTTCCAAAGGTTAAGAAATTACTTGAGCAAAGATTAGGCAAAGCTTGGAAGATTCATGAGTTAAGGATAAATGGTCAGGTAAGCCTAAGAGTGACATATGAGAACGATATGTCCATAACCTTGATAGGTTAATGAGAATGATACAATGAGTAAGCTTAGAATCCTTTATAGGTCAAGCACTTATGAAAGATTACATGAGGTATAAGAATACGAAATGAATATGTTATATGATATGATCACGTGTTCATCAGACTCCGGGATTCGCCGGATGGGATTTCTCCGAAAGGGCTATCCACACGTAAGATAAAAGACTTAAGCATGTCCAGCAGGCTCCGGGATTCGCCGGATGGGACTTCTCCGAGAGGGTTGTCCACATGTAAAATAAGATGTGTCCAGCAGGCTCCGGATTATGCCGGATGGGGCTTCACCGAGAGGGTTGCCTACACAAAGATAAGAGGAGTCCGGTGTTAGCCTGATATGATAGGAATTTCACCGGTATGATGGGAGATGTACTTCGGGGTTACTCCACCCGGATGCACTCCGTAAAACGAACCAAGATAATGTTATGATTGTTCAACCCTAACAGCTAACTTAATGATATGAAATGAATACGTATATTTTATATGCAAAATGAGTTATGATGACTAGTTCCTAGTGAACGAGATGTGATCATAGGATGTCCCCAAGATCACTCTGTATAGGTCTAAGATTAGAATGGACTATGGAAGGTATAAGAAAAGACTTGGCGATCATAGGAATCCCCAAGATCGCCGAGGTAGGCACGGCGACCCTAGGTTCCCGAGGTTGCCAAACAGTAGGTAGGGTAGGAGCTCACTGAGACTTTATGTCTCATCCCTTTCCTTCTGGTGCAGGTTCTTCGCAGGAAGCACGACGAAAAGGTAAAGAGAAAGCTATGGATTGATCGTGCTGCTTACGTTTTATTGTATGGATATTGTATAAGAATGATGTATATTATGAAGACTGTTTTGTATCGGATGATGAGTTGTATGATAAACTTATACAATGTATAATTATTACCAATCTTTCTGTATTGTATTTAATGTATCCGGTACGAAATTCTAATACTCGTAAGAGATCCTAGGCAATCTCTATATGGGTGTTAAAATGTCCTCCCTAAAATAAAATTCCTTCAATAGTAATATTATTTGTTGCGCGCACACACATATTTAAAGAAACATTTCAAAGAAGAAAAGCTTGAATAAAAAATTATAAAGTATACAAATTGCTAAAATAAATTTGAGAATTGTAATTCTAAATGAAACTTTTGTTTTTTTGTTTGATTTAATTATTAAAAAAATATTAAAATCAATTTTAGATAAAAAAAAATTGATTTGAGACTAATATTTTAAATTACGAACATTCACATTTTATTAATTACAGTGGAAATAATGGTCATTACAACTATCCTTGAGGGGATTGGAACTATGCATACACCTTAAGGTTACAAGACTAACTTTTAAAAAGGGAGCTAGCGCCTAAAATGCAAACAAGGCTATTCACGAAAATGTTTAAAAAATTATTTTAGCTTGTTGAATTGAACTAATATCACGAAACATTATTTTGTCTCACAGGTAATTCATCATTTAAATTAAATAGAGGGTCGTGATTTCTTTAAACTAAAAGTTATAAATAGTATAACGGCACCTCTAATAATGGTTTAAAATTTGAAATAATTTAGACATTTATCCATATTATGTTATCTTAACGATCATATCTATGAAATATAGATTATTTATATATTTTTGTCCCAGTTGTTTGACGTTACAACTTTACCTATATTTTTAAGTATCATATAAAACATTAAAATAAAAGGACATGTCAGTGTTAGAAAAATAAGAAATTTATAAAAGTATTTTTATATAGAATGTATTCAATTATAACTTTAAATCCTTTGAGCTCAATTTGACACACTATCTGTGTATAAAGTTTAAGATTGGCACCCCAACTAGGACATGCATCAAGAGTAGCGACGAACTTTTAATCCATTTATATAGTATTTTTTAATTTTGTAAGCGAGGAGCAAGGACATGCATCAAGAGTAAACAACGACATCCCAACTAGGTTGGCACCCCACAAAACCTCCATCCTATACAGTTTAAGATTGTCAACCAACCATATAGAAATCATATATGTGACTTTAGAAGTAGTTATGATTAAAGGCAAATGTTTTTAACGATCTAACGAATATGATTGATTGACAATGAAAAAACCCTTCACATATGTAGTGCAAATATTATTAAATCTTTATTTATTGAATTTTTACCATTCAAATTTTATAAAAGATATATAATTATATGGTCTTAGTATTTCTGTTGTGTGATTTAATCAGGGAAACAACGTATTAAGCTTCAAAACAATGGAATCAAAATATGGATGGTAATGAAATAAATTCATTTTCAATTAATAATAAAATTTCGAAAAATTAACCAAAATTAAATGGTTGTTACAATTTTTCAGTTTTCTTGTTGCTACATTTATTGTTATCTTGGTAAATCTTCGATGTTTCTTTACAGTTTGCAAGTCCATATTGTAGAATCATTGAACCCTGAACAAAAATGAAAAAAAAAAGGTTTAGAACAAAAAAAAATCTGCTAGCAATTAAATAATACTTAGGCTTTTTGTGTTGGTAGGAGAAATGTCAGGTTAGATTATAAGGAGTTATTGGTTTTAACTCGTTCCATTTAAAAAAACAATTATTAACCAACTTTTGATATTTTAAAAAACAATATATGCATATGTGTGAGAAAAACTTACGTGTTGCAATCAACACTTGGATCAAACGGGACACTGAGAGTAATGTTGCAAAGTTGTGGTAGTTGTCTTGATCTATCAGAGTTAACTCCAAATCTTGATGCAGCAGGTTTGAGACAATTACACACATCCCTCCTAATCTGAGTGGTGTCAGCCTTTTGATTTAAATCATTTGCTCCTGCACAACAATAACTAGTTGGTGTAGCAGGGCCAACACCCTGCAAGAAAGGAAGACATGGCAACAACGAAAAAAGAGCTGAAGTGCAGCTCACATCATCAATTTGGCGTGCATCCAATGTTGTTACTAGCATGCCTAAAACCATCACAAGCATAGAAAGAGAAATAAATTTCTTGCCCGCCATTTTAATTTAAATATGTGTATGTGTATGTGTATGATGTTTATGTGGATATTTAGAATGATTGGTCTCTGCAAGTATGCCTTAATTTATAGGCAAAACATGTTACGATTTGTTTGGTAAATCATTCATTTTTTGTTTATTTTAATATTAAAAAAATTCTTGTTAGTGATTCATTAATTTATTTCTTATTTTTCTAACATAAAAGGAAATGTTTTTACTTTCAATATTCATGGTCAAACTTATAATTAAGACAATCAATTCTAACTATAAAGAATTGTAAGAATATAATGTATTCAAAATTCTTGTAAAAGTAGTTTATTTATTCTTGTACTCATGTTCACACATTCTAAAAACGTAAATATAAATTTACTAGATTATTATGCATTGTTAACAAGACAAAAAAATTAAGAATAATTTAATAAGACAAAATGGAAATATGTAAAAAAAAATTATTATGCTCAATGAAAATAAATTGTTTTAAATCAATGTGTGATGTAGATTAATATGACATTTTTTTATTTTTGTTGTGTTAATCTCGTTAATTACAATAAATCATTTAATCAGCATTAATTTTTTGACAAAGATAGATGGATTGTAATGTCTAGTCTTAGTTCATTGTTTTATGACCTGGAAGGATATTGTTAGTTAATATTATAACCATTTTCTATATGGGTTATATTTATTTAGTTTATTATCTAGTGGAGATTAATAGTTTAAAAAAGTACTATAAGATAGAAAAAATAATTACTTTTATAAAATTATAATTCCAATTAAATATACTTTATAATATAAAATATTTGTTTTATAATGATAAATTAAATCATTTCAATGTTATGAAATTTAAGAAAATTTTACAAAGTTATCTATAAAATTTGATAAATCTTATTTTGTTATTTTCTTTCAAAAAATTAATTTGGCTAAGTGGACGTTGTTGTCTATAGCGGTGGTTGTAATGTCCATTTGAAAATTGTCGTATATGGGGTTTGAACTTCACCCTTTAAGATTGTAAAGATAAGTTCTTACTAGAGCTAACACCTGATGTGTAATTATTTTCTATAAATAAATAAACTTAAACCATATATGTAACATCCCATATGACTTTAAGTATTGTCGACTGACCCCATAAACCAACACGAGTTCTTTCAGCGTGCTTTGTGTAATACCCATAGAGAGATTGCCTAGGATCTCTTACGAGTATTAAAATTTCGTACCGGATACATTAAATACAATACAGAAAAGTCGGTAATATTTATATAAACCATAAGTTTGTCATACAACTTGTTATCAGATACAAACATTTCCATAATATACATCATTATACAACATTCTTATACAATTATCCATAGTAACAAAGCAGAAGCAACACGATCAGTCCATAGCTTTCTCTTTACCTTTTCGTCGTGCTTCCTGCGAAGAACCTGCACCAGAAGGAAAGGGATGAGACATTACGTCTCAGTGAGCTCCTACCCTACCTACTGTTTGACAACCTCAGGGACCCTAGGGTTGTCGTGCCTACCTCGGCGAACTCGGGAATACCTATGTTCGCCAAGTCTTTAACTTATACATCTCATATTCCATTTTAATCTCAGACTTATACGGAGTGATCTTGGGGACTTCCTATGATCACATCTCGTTTACTAGGAACTATCCGTCATAACTCGTATTGCATATAACATAAACGTATTCATTTCATATCATTAAGTTAGCAGTTAGGGTTGAACAATCATAACATTATCTTGGTTCGTTTTACGGAGTGCATCCGGGTGGAGTAACCCCGAAGTACATCTCCCATCATACCGGTGAAATTCCTATCATATCAGGCTAACACCGGACTCCTCTTATCTTTGTGTAGGCAACCCTCTCGGTGAAGCCCCATCCGGCATAATCCGGAGCCTGCTGGACACATTTAACTTTACATGTGGACGACCCTCTCGGAGAAGTCCCATCCGGCATAATCCGGAGCCTGATGGACATGTTTAAATCTTTTAACTTACGTGTGGATAACCCTTTCGGAGAAATCCCATCCGGCGTATCCCGGAGTCTGATGAACACGTGATCATATCATATTACATATTCATATCGTATTCTTATACCTTAAGTGTTCATTCATAAATACTTAACCTATAAGGTTCTAGGCTTAATCATTGTATCATTCTTGGTTTACATGGACTTAAGTGAATGTAGGGATTTCTTTACAAGGTTATAATCCCATTGCTAATCCCTCTTTATGTCTATACAACTTAGGAGTATAAGTATACATCTCCTAAGGCCATGCCTATCATCCTTTCTACCCAAAAACCAAGCCAAAGCTCATAAACATAAAGCTGAAGAAAGCCAATATCGTAGCACGATTTGTGAAAATCGGAGCACGATATTTTGCGTAAGTTTTTAAGAAATCAGGGCTTGAAATCGTAGCCCGATGCCCAGAAATCGGAGCACGATTTTGGCTTCAGCAGCACTCACAAATTCACTTCCTAGACTAAACCAAACATTCCCAAACATCAAAACAGCTTATGGGAATGGATTTCTATGACATATGAACAGCTTATCACATATAAATTCATGTATTCACAAGTCAATAAGGAATTAAGGCATGAATCTAACATTTAACTCTTAAATACCATAACTTATAAGCTTAAACAAAGTGGGTTTCTAAAACCCTCTAAGAGCTCACCTTAATCCTCCTACTAGTGCTTGCTTACACTTGATCTCCAAAGCCCTAAGTTTCTCCAACACTAACTCTTCCCTTGTTCTCCTTTGTTCCTCTTTTCTTTCACTTATTCTAGCTTTCTACTCAAGCTTCCTTGCAAGTGTTTCCTTACTAGGTTTAAGATTGAAGTTTTGATTGAAAGATGGTGAGTGAGAGAGGCGTGTGGTTATGAGGAGAAGGGGAAAGAAGTCTGAATTTTGGAATAGAATGGAGAAGGAATGAAAATGAAAGAAACTAAATATCTTACTCCATTTCAAACCAATCTCCCTCTTTGCTTAAATTACAAAATTGCCATCACACTCAAATGCTTAATTTCCTTGCTTGCTTCTCAAGTTTTCTAATACTGATAAATGATACTTATGAGCGGGATATTACAATCTACCCCCCTTAAAGAAATTTCGTCCTCGAAATTTAGAGTTTACCTGAAAATAAATATGGATAGTGCTCTTGCATTTCTGATTCTAGCTCCCACGTCGCTTCGCCGTCGGGAGAACCTTTCCATACAACCTTGACAATAGGAATCTCTTTGTTCCGCAAGGTCTTAACATCACGATCAATTATCTGATCTGGTTCAGGTTGAAAAGTCAGGTCCGTTCTTAAATCAATACTGTCCAGTTCCACTGGTTGGAATGGATCGGGGATGAACTTCCTCAGTTGTGAGACATGGAAAACATCGTGCAACCCTGACATAGCCGGTGGCAGCGCTAATTGATAAGCTGCTGGTCCGACACGTCGAAGTATCTGGAATGGTCCAACATACCTCGGACAAAGTTTCTTAGTTCTGAACGCTCCTCTTAACCCCAACTTGGGTGTAACTTTAAGGAAGACATGGTCCCCTTCTTCAAACTCTAAGGGTCTTCGTCGTTTGTCCGCATAGCTTTTCTGACGACTTTGAGCAATTCTCATCTTATCCTGAATGGATTTAATCTTTAAGGTCGTCTCTTGTATTATCTCAGGTCCCAATATACTTTTATCTCCGACTTCAGCCCAACAAAGCGGGGTTCTACATCTCCTACCATACAATGCCTCATATGGTGCCATTCCAATGCTAGAATGGTAACTGTTATTGTAAGAGAATTCGATCAATGGGAGGTGATCATTCCAACTTCCTCCATCTTCTAGGATACATGCCCGTAACATGTCCTCTAACGTCTGAATAGTCCTCTCTGATTGTCCGTCTGTCTGAGGATGATGGGACGTGCTCATCTTTAATCTTGTCCCCAAAGCCTTCTGAAAAGCTTTCCAAAAGTGGGATGTGAAAATGGGATCTCTATCAGACACAATACTAGCTGGCACACCATGGAGTTTCACTATCTCCGAAATAAATAACTCGGCATACTGAGAGGCTCGGTAAGTAGTCTTAACCGGCAAGAAATGAGCTGACTTTGTTAACCGGTCCACTACTACCCAAATGGAATCATGTCCTCGCTGTGTTCGAGGTAATCCAGTCACAAAATCCATGGTTATATCTTCCCACTTCCATAATGGAATCTCCAACGGTACTAACATTCCCGCAGGCCTTTGATGTTCAATTTTCACCTGCTGACATACAATGCATCGCGACACAAATTCCGCCACATCTCTTTTCATACTAGGCCACCAATAATCTCTCTTCAAGTCTTGATACATCTTGGTGGTACCTGGATGAATACTAAAACTACTCTTGTGCGCTTCTTCTAAAATTAACCTTTTCAATTCCATATCATTCGGAACATAAACCCTTCCTTCAAACAATACCACACCATCTGGTGCCCACGAAAACCCGGCTTGGCCAACTCTCCTCTGAAGGTCCATATCCACAGATTGAGCTTGTGCAATCCTAAACCGTAGGTCGCACGAAATATCTAACTTGTTCAGCAAGATGCCACCTTCTAACTCTGTAACATGTAGATTAAGGTCTCTAAACTTTTCATACAATCCACATGTATGCATCATCACCTCAGCTTTAACTAAAGCCTTTCGACTCAAGGCATCTGCTACCACATTTGCTTTTCCTGGATGGTATTTCAGATTAAAATCAAAATCCTTCAAATACTCCATCCATCGCCTTTGCCTCATATTCAAATCTCGTTGATCAAACAAATACTTCAAACTTTTATGGTCACTGAATAAATCAAACTGTGCACCATACAAGTGATGTCTCCATATCTTCAATGCAAAAATTATGGCTGCTAGCTCGAGGTCATGAGTGGGGTAATTCTCCTCATGAGTCTTGAGCTGTCTAGATGCATAAGCTATTACATTTTCTCCTTGCATGAGAACACTTCCCAGTCCCTTGGAAGATGCATCGCAGAAAACGGTGTATCTCCTTTCAGGATCTGGTATTGCCAACACTGGCGCTTTAGTCAATTTTCTTTTCAGAACTCTGAAACTTTCCTCACATTCTTCATCCCAGACGAATGGTACATCCTTTCTGGTGAGTCGCGACAAAGGTAAGGCAATCTGAGAAAATTTCATGATAAACCTTCGATAATAACCTGCCAAGCCTAAAAAGCTCCTGACCTCTGCCACATTCTTGGGCCTTTCCCAACTTAATACAGCTTCAACTTTGGACGGATCAACGGCTACTCCTCCTTGAGAGATAACGTGACCCAAAAACTTAATCTCAGATAGCCAGAACTCACATTTACTAAATTTAGCATATAACTGCTTGTCTCTGAGAACATCCAAAACAATTCTCAAGTGTTGAGCATGCTCCTGAGGATCCTTGGAATAAATCAGGATGTCATCTATGAAAATCACCACAAACTGATCAAGGTAAGGCTGAAAAATTCTGTTCATATAATCCATAAAGACTGCTGGAGCATTAGTTACACCAAAAGGCATAACCAGAAATTCATAGTGCCCATAACGCGTTCGAAACGCTGTCTTAGACACATCTGAAGACTTAATACGGATTTGATGGTAACCTGACCGAAGATCAATTTTGGAAAATACAGTTGCTCCCTTGAGCTGATCTAAGAGATCATCAATCCTTGGAAGAGGATACTTGTTCTTGATAGTCACTTTATTAAGTTGGCGGTAGTCAATACACAGCCTCATACTTCCATCCTTTTTCTTGACTAACAAAACTGGAGCACCCCAAGGTGACACACTAGGTCTGATAAAATGCTTCTGAATCAATTCTTCTAGCTGAGATTTCAGTTCTTTAAGTTCCGTAGGCGACATTCTATACGGTGCCACAGATACTGGCTCCGCTCCTGGAATTAAATCAATTGAGAACTCCACCTCACGCTCTGGAGGCAAACTATTTACTTCTGAAGGGAAAACATCTAAATACTCATTTACAATAGGAATATCACTGGGGCTTAGCTCTGAGTCCGAAGCCACAGTGAGCATCACATAGAATCCCTTATCTTGAGCACAAATAAATTGGATTAACTGATGGGTGCGGTTAATCAATTCAGATAAAGCCACACCTTCCGTCGTATCACTGGTCGGCATATAAATACTCTTTTCAGAACATCCAATATACACATGGTTAGCAGATAGCCAATCCATGCCTAAAATCACGTCAAGTTGCTCCATCGGGAGACATACCAGATCAACATAATAAGTTTTACTTGACACAGTGATAGGACAGTTTTCACAGACATAACTCGCCTCAATTCCGCCCTCAGTAGCGGTAGTTACTAACATTGGAGGATTCAACGGAGACAAAGATAGTTGAAGCGTCTCCACACATTTATATGAAATAAAAGAGCATGAAGCGCCACAATCAAAAAGAACTTTTACTGGGTATGAGCCAAGATAACACATACCGGCAATCAGATCTTCATTTGCCAAGGCCTTTGCACCATCAAGGGAATACGCCCTTCCTTTGCTCGTGGTAGTTCCTTCAATTCCACTTCTATTTCTCCGTTCTGGACAATTTGCAATAATATGCCCCGGCTTCTTACATCCATAGCAAATACCTGTACCCTTCATGCATTCGCCATAATGTGACTTCCCACAATTGTTGCAAATAGCACCAGCCTTCGGTGAATACGTCTGTTTACCCCTTTGAGGAGATCCCTTCGGTTTCAACTTGTCATGATACTTATCCTGCATCCTGCTCTTCCTTCTTTCAAAAGCCACTGATCTTTCCTTTGAGGTCTTTGCAAGTCCTGCTTCAACCACCAAGCTATCATGTACCAATTCATCGTAACTTGCAGTTCTTTGGAGGCTTACTGCAGTGTCAATCTCTCCTCTCAAGCCTCGTTTATACTGATTCATCTTCCACACTTCATTCTCAGCATACTCATTGTGTGTGGAATAATAGGATAACTCTTCAAACTTCTTTGTGAACTTAGCAACCGACATACTACCCTGCTTCAATTCTAAGAATTCTTGTTCTTTCTTTACCTTGTAAGACAAAGGTAAATACTTTTCCAGCATCACTCCTTTAAAATTCTCCCAATTCACTTCTACACCATTGGCTTCCATCCTGCGCTGAGCAGATTCCCACCAGTCTTCCGCTGCGCCTCTGAGTTGGTTCGTGGCATAGACCACTTTATCTTCTTCTGAACAATCAGCCATTCTAAAAATCTTCTCCATCTGTTTAATCCACTTCCTGGCTTCTTGTGGTTCACCTTCTCCGTTAAACTCCGGAGGGTGATGTCTGTTATACTCCCGAAACACGGGGTTTCCAATTACTGGAGGAGGTGGTGGTTGTGGATGGAAACCTTGTCCTTGTTGCATCATTTCCATCCATTGTTGTTGAGCTTGGGCCTGTTGCTGAGATTGTTGTTGCATCATCAGCATCATTTGCTGATACTGTAATGCATTTTGAGCTTGTTGCTCTTGGTATTGCTGCTGCCAGGCCTGCTGTTGTTGCATCATCTGTTCCCATGAATTCTGACTGGGTCCTCCACTCTCGTCACTAGCTTGATTAGTACGAGGTCTACCTCTTCTTCTCCCAGACATCTTATCCTAGCTGTCATATACAAGTCAAAGTGATCAGTTTTAACTGAACATAACATCTAGAATAATGTCCTGGATCCAAGAGGTCCACACAATCTTGGATTGTACTTTAATGACCCAAGGCACGGTCTGAATCGACCTGCTCTGATACCAAATTGTAATACCCATAGAGAGATTGCCTAGGATCTCTTACGAGTATTAAAATTTCGTACCGGATACATTAAATACAATACAGAAAAGTCGGTAATATTTACATAAACCATAAGTTTGTCATACAACTTGTTATCAGATACAAACATTCCCATAATATACATCATTATACAACATTCTTATACAATTATCCATAGTAACAAAGCAGAAGCAACACGATCAGTCCATAGCTTTCTCTTTACCTTTTCGTCGTGCTTCCTGCGAAGAACCTGCACCAGAAGGAAAGGGATGAGACATTACGTCTCAGTGAGCTCCTACCCAACCTACTGTTTGACAACCTCAGGGACCCTAGGGTTGTCGTGCCTACCTCGGCGAACTCGGGAATACCTATGTTCGCCAAGTCTTTAACTTATACATCTCATATTCCATTTTAATCTCAGACTTATACGGAGTGATCTTGGGGACTTCCTATGATCACATCTCGTTTACTAGGAACTATCCGTCATAACTCGTATTGCATATAACATAAACGTATTCATTTCATATCATTAAGTTAGCAGTTAGGGTTGAACAATCATAACATTATCTTGGTTCGTTTTACGGAGTGCATCCGGGTGGAGTAACCCCGAAGTACATCTCCCATCATACCGGTGAAATTCCTATCATATCAGGCTAACACCGGACTCCTCTTATCTTTGTGTAGGCAACCCTCTCGGTGAAGCCCCATCCGGCATAATCCGGAGCCTGCTGGACACATTTAACTTTACATGTGGACGACCCTCTCGGAGAAGTCCCATCCGGCATAATCCGGAGCCTGATGGACATGTTTAAATCTTTTAACTTACGTGTGGATAACCCTTTCGGAGAAATCCCATCCGGCGTATCCCGGAGTCTGATGAACACGTGATCATATCATATTACATATTCATATCGTATTCTTATACCTTAAGTGTTCATTCATAAATACTTAACCTATAAGGTTCTAGGCTTAATCATTGTATCATTCTTGGTTTACATGGACTTAAGTGAATGTAGGGATTTCTTTACAAGGTTATAATCCCATTTCTAATCCCTCTTTATGTCTATACAACTTAGGAGTATAAGTATACATCTCCTAAGGCCATGCCTATCATCCTTTCTACCCAAAAACCAAGCCAAAGCTCATAAACATAAAGCTGAAGAAAGCCAATATCGTAGCACGATTTGTGAAAATCGGAGCACGATATTTTGCGTAAGTTTTTAAGAAATCAGGGCTTGAAATCGTAGCCCGATGCCCAGAAATCGGAGCACGATTTTGGCTTCAGCAGCACTCACAAATTCACTTCCTAGACTAAACCAAACATTCCCAAACATCAAAACAGCTTATGGGAATGGATTTCTATGACATATGAACAGCTTATCACATATAAATTCATGTATTCACAAGTCAATAAGGAATTAAGGCATGAATCTAACATTTAACTCTTAAATACCATAACTTATAAGCTTAAACAAAGTGGGTTTCTAAAACCCTCTAAGAGCTCACCTTAATCCTCCTACTAGTGCTTGCTTACACTTGATCTCCAAAGCCCTAAGTTTCTCCAACACTAACTCTTCCCTTGTTCTCCTTTGTTCCTCTTTTCTTTCACTTATTCTAGCTTTCTACTCAAGCTTCCTTGCAAGTGTTTCCTTACTAGGTTTAAGATTGAAGTTTTGATTGAAAGATGGTGAGTGAGAGAGGCGTGTGGTTATGAGGAGAAGGGGAAAGAAGTCTGAATTTTGGAATAGAATGGAGAAGGAATGAAAATGAAAGAAACTAAATATCTTACTCCATTTCAAACCAATCTCCCTCTTTGCTTAAATTACAAAATTGCCATCACACTCAAATGCTTAATTTCCTTGCTTGCTTCTCAAGTTTTCTAATACTGATAAATGATACTTATGAGCGGGATATTACACTTTGTCCTCAATCGCACAATTTTCGGAAAACTTTCCTGAAGGTCACCCATCCCAAAATTGATCCAAGTCAAGCACACTTAACTGTGGAGTTCTTATCGTCCGGGCTACTTAAAAGAAGATGCATCTTTTTGGTATAGGTAGTATCAAACAATTCTTATAAGTCTTCCTTCAACCATGCAGTCTCATACCTGCACGACGTCAGGAACTATCTCATTCCAATGTGAATACGGTTGCTTAGAAGATGCCAGGAGCCGCTCATTGCCATGCCCTGTGCATCGGCGATCACTCCCCGCCCTTGTAAGCCTCAGGCATTGCAATATATATGTAAATTTCAAACAAAAAGTGGTTTTCTCCGTGATGTTGTTACACCATACGTCAGTGAACAAGATCAATATACTCATGTTGGTCAAATACTTAACTGAAATATTGCTCATGGTATCCCTTTTTTGAAAGAATTTTATAGAATGAACATTGTTTTATTTCAGATGTCTCCAAGTCCAAAAAATTTTGTAAAAATCACTGTATTTAGTTGTTTATTATACTTGTTCTACGGTGTAGACCAGTTCTCCTAATACTCTAAAATTGAATTTTGTTCTTGGGTATGATTTATGTCCTCCCTAAAATAAAATTCCTTCAATAGTAATATTATTTGTTGCGCGCACACACATATTTAAAGAAACATTTCAAAGAAGAAAAGCTTGAATAAAAAATTATAAAGTATACAAATTGCTAAAATAAATTTGAGAATTGTAATTCTAAATGAAACTTTTGTTTTTTTGTTTGATTTAATTATTAAAAAAATATTAAAATCAATTTTAGATAAAAAAAATTGATTTGAGACTAATATTTTAAATTACGAACATTCACATTTTATTAATTACAGTGGAAATAATGGTCATTACAACTATCCTTGAGGGGATTGGAACTATGCATACACCTTAAGGTTACAAGACTAACTTTTAAAAAGGGAGCTAGCGCCTAAAATGCAAACAAGGCTATTCACGAAAATGTTTAAAAAATTATTTTAGCTTGTTGAATTGAACTAATATCACGAAACATTATTTTGTCTCACTGGTAATTCATCATTTAAATTAAATAGAGGGTCGTGATTTCTTTAAACTAAAAGTTATAAATAGTATAACGGCACCTCTAATAATGGTTTAAAATTTGAAATAATTTAGACATTTATCCATATTATGTTATCTTAACGATCATATCTATGAAATATAGATTATTTATATATTTTTGTCCCAGTTGTTTGACGTTACAACTTTACCTATATTTTTAAGTATCATATAAAACATTAAAATAAAAGGACATGTCAGTGTTAGAAAAATAAGAAATTTATAAAGTATTTTTATATAGAATATATTCAATTATAACTTTAAATCCTTTGAGCTCAATTTGACACACTATCTGTGTATAAAGTTTAAGATTGGCACCCCAACTAGGACATGCATCAAGAGTAGCGACGAACTTTTAATCCATTTATATAGTATTTTTTAATTTTGTAAGCGAGGAGCAAGGACATGCATCAAGAGTAAACAACGACATCCCAACTAGGTTGGTGTGCGCACCTCGTTTTTTTCCTCGGGAAAAAGACGCGCAGATCCTCCGAGGTCGTCCTCGAACGCTCGGAGGGTGCCTTTGTGAAGCCGCCACCAAAGTTTTTGTGTAAAGGGAACGTTGATAAACCCTTAAGTTTTTTTTTGTAAAGGGAAACGATAATAAAACCCTTTTGACGATGAGGATAAGGATTAGGTCATCGCAACCATTGTCGGGTTCGGGAGTCGGTTACGCAAGGGGAAGGTATTAGCACCCCTCACGTCCGTTGTACTCAACGGGAACCTTCTATTTGGTTAAAGCTTGAATTGCTCTTTTTATACTTTGCGTGCGTGTTCATTTATGCTAAAAATATAATAAGGGGGGGGGGAGAGATAAAAACAAACGAAAAGAGAAAAAAAGTTTTTATTATTATTGTGCTTGACAAGATGTCGATCTTGCTCCTACGTATCTCCCGGTAGTCGGAGAATTCAAAGCATACGTAGTTCTTTGGTAGAAAAACGTATGTGTGTTGGTTGATTTTAATTGGACGATGTTTTAACCGAATTCTTGCGATTAAACGTAGCTCGTATGCTCGCGCTCGGAGACTTATTAAGCGTATAGCTTGTATGCTCGCGCTTTTGAGACTTATTAAGCGTTTGTTCACGGATCGCATTAGAATTGTTAAAAGGTACGTCCGTTAGGGTAGAGGGTTGAATTGGTCGCTATGGGACCAAGAGAGGTACAATGGACTCATATAAGTCAAACATTGACCGAGTGGACTCCGAAGAGTCGGGCGATTGTTCGATTGATCCACTGAGATCAAGAACGGGTACAATAGACTCGGACGAGTCGAACATTGACCGAGTGGACTCTAACGAGTCGAGGGGTTGAGTCTAATGGCCAACGGGGGACCAAAAGGATTGGATTGACCACAAGGGGCCAAGATTTGGTTTGGTTAGGGTTGTACATATTAAAAAGGAATGACGATTGTCCGAGCGACGAGACATACGTCACGCATTCGTACAATCGGGGCGATGGAGAGACATACGTCACACCATCCCTTTTTCATTCATGTTTTTGGGTTGAACTCTTTAGAAATCCCAAAGTGAACAAAACACTTGGTTGTTGCAACCTATGAACAAAGGTTGTTCAAGTTTATGAAAAAAAACACAAGTTTGCGAATGATGCATAAGTTCGGCTCAA
Organism: Medicago ruthenica; assembly: GCA_018208015.1. Taxonomy (NCBI): domain Eukaryota; kingdom Viridiplantae; phylum Streptophyta; class Magnoliopsida; order Fabales; family Fabaceae; genus Medicago; species Medicago ruthenica. The sequence continues at coordinate 156,233 of WNNG01000476.1, forward strand.
GTCTGATTTTGATTTTGAAAAGTGAACAAGTTTGGCTCAAGTTCACGTTTGATTGAAAATCATGAACAAGGTTATTGCTCAAGTTTAGCTTTGAAAATGATGAACTAAGCTTATTGCTCAAGTTTGTTTTGAAAGTTTGTGAGCGTAACTTGTTTCGCAAGTTATATAAAAAGTGTTGCTCGAACTTGTGAATTTGCCAATATCATGCAAAATCTTTGTTATGGTTTGAATAAAATGAGTTTCAGACCTCTTAGGTTCTGAGCTTTGGGTTAGAACCTCAAAAATTGGTTTCTGAATTCATGTTCTGAATTCTGTCATGGTCGCACTGCGACCAGACCTTCGCATTGCGAAGTATGCGAAAATTTGAGTCCAGAAGCTGCTTCTGAACTTCTGTTCAGAAGCAGCTTCTGAACTAGCCTCAGAACCTTAGGAGGAGTGAAAAGCTTTGAAAATAGCAATGAAATGAATGCAACAACTTAGTTCAAAGGTTTTGCAAACTTTGGGATTTCCTTTGTGTTCAAAAGGGGGTTTTTTAGGACAAAGAGTTTTGAGCCAAAATGGCTATGCAAACACAATTAAAAAAGCAAGATAAAGAGCTTAGTAACTTACAGAACTCCTTAGCAAAGCTCCTGCTGCACTTGATTTGATTTGGTTGAAGGCTTTCACAAAGGTTTGAATATTTGGTGATGAACTTGGAACTTTGTAAAGCTTTGTGGTGTATGGATTTTTGCTGGTTGTTTGGGGAGATTTGTAGGTTGAAATGAGTAGAGTTTCTGCTCTTTTAATGCTGTGTTAACTGTGTTTTTTAGAAGTGTTTGTAACCTTGGGCATTGCCTCTTATTTATAGGCCAAGATCAAATCTTTGTCATCATTACACAATCCTTTGATTCAGCTGATTTGTGGCCAAGATCAAGCTGAATACCTTTGCATTAAATGCCAATGGATAGAGGCAACCCTGCCTTGTACCAAGAGGCAAGATACAGCTTGATTTCAGCCACAAATTCAACTTATTCTAGAAGGTAATGATGATGAACAAAGCTGATTTGCAATTGGCTAATGCTTGGGGATCAATCCTTGCAATCTCAATGGTTGATAAATGAAAACGTGCACTGTATTGTGCAGAGATTGAGGGGTGAAAAGGCTACTTATGGCTGGTGTGAGGGGGTGAAAAGCTGCTGCAAAAACAGAGTAGCAATCATGGCTTTTCAAGTGAAAAAACCCAGCTAGTTTGACTGGTTTTAGGGGCAGCAAGCAGGAGGAAAGTCATCAAGCAGGTGGCTGGCAACCTTGTGGTGGTTAACAGGTCACCTGGGAGGGACTAGAGCTGCCCAAGGGCAAGCCCACTTGCTTGTCACATGCTAGGTTGGAAGAAAAAGCTTCCAACCTTGGCATTAATGGCAAGTCCTTCAACTCTGGCTTTGCTTGGCCCAATTAGCCATGAATGCTACCTAAAATAATTATGGAAATGATATGCAACAAATTCTGGAATTAAATCCAAGAAACCAAAAATCTGCAGAAAAATCGCAGACTTCGCAGTGCGAAGGGAGCTTCGCATTGCGAAGTCAGCATTTTTGAAATGTTGACTTTTCTGTTGACTTTTGTTGACTTTTGACTTTTTCCCCTCTTTGAATTTTTTTGATTTTTTGTTTTAAAATGCGTAGGACAAAATTAGGGTACTACAGTTGGCACCCCACAAAACCTCCATCCTATACAGTTTAAGAATGTCAACCAACCATATAGAAATCATATATGTGACTTTAGAAGTAGTTATGATTAAAGGCAAATGTTTTTAACGATCTAACGAATATGATTGATTGACAATGAAAAAACCCTTCACATATGTAGTGCAAATATTATTAAATCTTTATTTATTGAATTTTTACCATTCAAATTTTATAAAAGATATATAATTATATGGTCTTAGTATTTCTGTTGTGTGATTTAATCAGGGAAACAACGTATTAAGCTTCAAAACAATGGAATCAAAATATGGATGGTAATGAAATAAATTCATTTTCAATTAATAATAAAATTTTGAAAAATTAACCAAAATTAAATGGTTGTTACAATTTTTCAGTTTTCTTGTTGCTACATTTATTGTTATCTTGGTAAATCTTCGATGTTTCTTTACAGTTTGCAAGTCCATATTGTAGAATCATTGAACCCTGAACAAAAATGAAAAAAAAAAGGTTTAGAACAAAAAAAAAATCTGCTAGCAATTAAATAATACTTAGGCTTTTTGTGTTGGTAGGAGAAATGTCAGGTTAGATTATAAGGAGTTATTGGTTTTAACTCGTTCCATTTAAAAAAACAATTATTAACTAACTTTTGATATTTTAAAAAACAATATATGCATATGTGTGAGAAAAACTTACGTGTTGCAATCAACACTTGGATCAAATGGGACACTGAGAGTAATGTTGCAAAGTTGTGGTAGTTGTCTTGATCTATCAGAGTTAACTCCAAATCTTGATGCAGCAGGTTTGAGACAATTACACACATCCCTCCTAATCTGAGTGGTGTCAGCCTTTTGATTTAAATCATTTGCTCCTGCACAACAATAACTAGTTGGTGTAGCAGGGCCAACACCCTGCAAGAAAGGAAGACATGGCAACAACGAAAAAAGAGCTGAAGTGCAGCTCACATCATCAATTTGGCGTGCATCCAATGTTGTTACTAGCATGCCTAAAACCATCACAAGCATAGAAAGAGAAATAAATTTCTTGCCCGCCATTTTAATTTAAATATGTGTATGTGTATGTGTATGATGTTTATGTGGATATTTAGAATGATTGGTCTCTGCAAGTATGCCTTAATTTATAGGCAAAACATGTTACGATTTGTTTGGTAAATCATTCATTTTTTGTTTATTTTAATATTAAAAAAATTCTTGTTAGTGATTCATTAATTTATTTCTTATTTTTCTAACATAAAAGGAAATGTTTTTACTTTCAATATTCATGGTCAAACTTATAATTAAGACAATCAATTCTAACTATAAAGAATTGTAAGAATATAATGTATTCAAAATTCTTGTAAAAGTAGTTTATTTATTCTTGTACTCATGTTCACACATTCTAAAAACGTAAATATAAATTTACTAGATTATTATGCATTGTTAACAAGACAAAAAAATTAAGAATAATTTAATAAGACAAAATGGAAATATGTAAAAAAAAATTATTATGCTCAATGAAAATAAATTGTTTTAAATCAATGTGTGATGTAGATTAATATGACATTTTTTTATTTTTGTTGTGTTAATCTCGTTAATTACAATAAATCATTTAATCAGCATTAATTTTTTGACAAAGATAGATGGATTGTAATGTCTAGTCTTAGTTCATTGTTTTATGACCTGGAAGGATATTGTTAGTTAATATTATAACCATTTTCTATATGGGTTATATTTATTTAGTTTATTATCTAGTGGAGATTAATAGTTTAAAAAAGTACTATAAGATAGAAAAAATAATTACTTTTATAAAATTATAATTCCAATTAAATATACTTTATAATATAAAATATTTGTTTTATAATGATAAATTAAATCATTTCAATGTTATGAAATTTAAGAAAATTTTACAAAGTTATCTATAAAATTTGATAAATCTTATTTTGTTATTTTCTTTTAAAAAATTAATTTGGCTAAGTGGACGTTGTTGTCTATAGCGGTGGTTGTAATGTCCATTTGAAAATTGTCGTATATGGGGTTTGAACTTCACCCTTTAAGATTGTAAAGATAAGTTCTTACTAGAGCTAACACCTGATGTGTAATTATTTTCTATAAATAAATAAACTTAAACCATATATGTAACATCCCATATGACTTTAAGTATTGTCGACTGACCCCATAAACCAACACGAGTTCTTTCAGCGTGCTTTGTCCTCAATCGCACAATTTTCGGAAAACTTTCCTGAAGGTCACCCATCCCAAAATTGATCCAAGTCAAGCACACTTAACTGTGGAGTTCTTATCGTCCGGGCTACTTAAAAGAAGATGCATCTTTTTGGTATAGGTAGTATCAAACAATTCTTATAAGTCTTCCTTCAACCATGCAGTCTCATACCTGCACGACGTCAGGAACTATCTCATTCCAATGTGAATACGGTTGCTTAGAAGATGCCAGGAGCCGCTCATTGCCATGCCCTGTGCATCGGCGATCACTCCCCGCCCTTGTAAGCCTCAGGCATTGCAATATATATGTAAATTTCAAACAAAAAGTGGTTTTCTCCGTGATGTTGTTACACCATACGTCAGTGAACAAGATCAATATACTCATGTTGGTCAAATACTTAACTGAAATATTGCTCATGGTATCCCTTTTTTGAAAGAATTTTATAGAATGAACATTGTTTTATTTCAGATGTCTCCAAGTCCAAAAAATTTTGTAAAAATCACTGTATTTAGTTGTTTATTATACTTGTTCTACGGTGTAGACCAGTTCTCCTAATACTCTAAAATTGAATTTTGTTCTTGGGTATGATTTATGTCCTCCCTAAAATAAAATTCCTTCAATAGTAATATTATTTGTTGCGCGCACACACATATTTAAAGAAACATTTCAAAGAAGAAAAGCTTGAATAAAAAATTATAAAGTATACAAATTGCTAAAATAAATTTGAGAATTGTAATTCTAAATGAAACTTTTGTTTTTTTGTTTGATTTAATTATTAAAAAAATATTAAAATCAATTTTAGATAAAAAAAATTGATTTGAGACTAATATTTTAAATTACGAACATTCACATTTTATTAATTACAGTGGAAATAATGGTCATTACAACTATCCTTGAGGGGATTGGAACTATGCATACACCTTAAGGTTACAAGACTAACTTTTAAAAAGGGAGCTAGCGCCTAAAATGCAAACAAGGCTATTCACGAAAATGTTTAAAAAATTATTTTAGCTTGTTGAATTGAACTAATATCACGAAACATTATTTTGTCTCACTGGTAATTCATCATTTAAATTAAATAGAGGGTCGTGATTTCTTTAAACTAAAAGTTATAAATAGTATAACGGCACCTCTAATAATGGTTTAAAATTTGAAATAATTTAGACATTTATCCATATTATGTTATCTTAACGATCATATCTATGAAATATAGATTATTTATATATTTTTGTCCCAGTTGTTTGACGTTACAACTTTACCTATATTTTTAAGTATCATATAAAACATTAAAATAAAAGGACATGTCAGTGTTAGAAAAATAAGAAATTTATAAAGTATTTTTATATAGAATATATTCAATTATAACTTTAAATCCTTTGAGCTCAATTTGACACACTATCTGTGTATAAAGTTTAAGATTGGCACCCCAACTAGGACATGCATCAAGAGTAGCGACGAACTTTTAATCCATTTATATAGTATTTTTTAATTTTGTAAGCGAGGAGCAAGGACATGCATCAAGAGTAAACAACGACATCCCAACTAGGTTGGCACCCCACAAAACCTCCATCCTATACAGTTTAAGAATGTCAACCAACCATATAGAAATCATATATGTGACTTTAGAAGTAGTTATGATTAAAGGCAAATGTTTTTAACGATCTAACGAATATGATTGATTGACAATGAAAAAACCCTTCACATATGTAGTGCAAATATTATTAAATCTTTATTTATTGAATTTTTACCATTCAAATTTTATAAAAGATATATAATTATATGGTCTTAGTATTTCTGTTGTGTGATTTAATCAGGGAAACAACGTATTAAGCTTCAAAACAATGGAATCAAAATATGGATGGTAATGAAATAAATTCATTTTCAATTAATAATAAAATTTTGAAAAATTAACCAAAATTAAATGGTTGTTACAATTTTTCAGTTTTCTTGTTGCTACATTTATTGTTATCTTGGTAAATCTTCGATGTTTCTTTACAGTTTGCAAGTCCATATTGTAGAATCATTGAACCCTGAACAAAAATGAAAAAAAAAAGGTTTAGAACAAAAAAAAAATCTGCTAGCAATTAAATAATACTTAGGCTTTTTGTGTTGGTAGGAGAAATGTCAGGTTAGATTATAAGGAGTTATTGGTTTTAACTCGTTCCATTTAAAAAAACAATTATTAACTAACTTTTGATATTTTAAAAAACAATATATGCATATGTGTGAGAAAAACTTACGTGTTGCAATCAACACTTGGATCAAATGGGACACTGAGAGTAATGTTGCAAAGTTGTGGTAGTTGTCTTGATCTATCAGAGTTAACTCCAAATCTTGATGCAGCAGGTTTGAGACAATTACACACATCCCTCCTAATCTGAGTGGTGTCAGCCTTTTGATTTAAATCATTTGCTCCTGCACAACAATAACTAGTTGGTGTAGCAGGGCCAACACCCTGCAAGAAAGGAAGACATGGCAACAACGAAAAAAGAGCTGAAGTGCAGCTCACATCATCAATTTGGCGTGCATCCAATGTTGTTACTAGCATGCCTAAAACCATCACAAGCATAGAAAGAGAAATAAATTTCTTGCCCGCCATTTTAATTTAAATATGTGTATGTGTATGTGTATGATGTTTATGTGGATATTTAGAATGATTGGTCTCTGCAAGTATGCCTTAATTTATAGGCAAAACATGTTACGATTTGTTTGGTAAATCATTCATTTTTTGTTTATTTTAATATTAAAAAAATTCTTGTTAGTGATTCATTAATTTATTTCTTATTTTTCTAACATAAAAGGAAATGTTTTTACTTTCAATATTCATGGTCAAACTTATAATTAAGACAATCAATTCTAACTATAAAGAATTGTAAGAATATAATGTATTCAAAATTCTTGTAAAAGTAGTTTATTTATTCTTGTACTCATGTTCACACATTCTAAAAACGTAAATATAAATTACTAGATTATTATGCATTGTTAACAAGACAAAAAAATTAAGAATAATTTAATAAGACAAAATGGAAATATGTAAAAAAAATTATTATGCTCAATGAAAATAAATTGTTTTAAATCAATGTGTGATGTAGATTAATATGACATTTTTTTATTTTTGTTGTGTTAATCTCGTTAATTACAATAAATCATTTAATCAGCATTAATTTTTTGACAAAGATAGATGGATTGTAATGTCTAGTCTTAGTTCATTGTTTTATGACCTGGAAGGATATTGTTAGTTAATATTATAACCATTTTCTATATGGGTTATATTTATTTAGTTTATTATCTAGTGGAGATTAATAGTTTAAAAAAGTACTATAAGATAGAAAAAATAATTACTTTTATAAAATTATAATTCCAATTAAATATACTTTATAATATAAAATATTTGTTTTATAATGATAAATTAAATCATTTCAATGTTATGAAATTTAAGAAAATTTTACAAAGTTATCTATAAAATTTGATAAATCTTATTTTGTTATTTTCTTTTAAAAAATTAATTTGGCTAAGTGGACGTTGTTGTCTATAGCGGTGGTTGTAATGTCCATTTGAAAATTGTCGTATATGGGGTTTGAACTTCACCCTTTAAGATTGTAAAGATAAGTTCTTACTAGAGCTAACACCTGATGTGTAATTATTTTCTATAAATAAATAAACTTAAACCATATATGTAACATCCCATATGACTTTAAGTATTGTCGACTGACCCCATAAACCAACACGAGTTCTTTCAGCGTGCTTTGTCCTCAATCGCACAATTTTCGGAAAACTTTCCTGAAGGTCACCCATCCCAAAATTGATCCAAGTCAAGCACACTTAACTGTGGAGTTCTTATCGTCCGGGCTACTTAAAAGAAGATGCATCTTTTTGGTATAGGTAGTATCAAACAATTCTTATAAGTCTTCCTTCAACCATGCAGTCTCATACCTGCACGACGTCAGGAACCATCTCATTCCAATGTGAATACGGTTGCTTAGAAGATGCCAGGAGCCGCTCATTGCCATGCCCTGTGCATCGGCGATCACTCCCCGCCCTTGTAAGCCTCAGGCATTGCAATATATATGTAAATTTCAAACAAAAAGTGGTTTTCTCCGTGATGTTGTTACACCATACGTCAGTGAACAAGATCAATATACTCATGTTGGTCAAATACTTAACTGAAATATTGCTCATGGTATCCCTTTTTTGAAAGAATTTTATAGAATGAACATTGTTTTATTTCAGATGTCTCCAAGTCCAAAAAATTTTGTAAAAATCACTGTATTTAGTTGTTTATTATACTTGTTCTACGGTGTAGACCAGTTCTCCTAATACTCTAAAATTGAATTTTGTTCTTGGGTATGATTTATGTCCTCCCTAAAATAAAATTCCTTCAATAGTAATATTAGTTGTTGCGCGCACACACATATTTAAAGAAACATTTCAAAGAAGAAAAGCTTGAATAAAAATTATAAAGTATACAAATTGCTAAAATAAATTTGAGAATTGTAATTCTAAATGAAACTTTTGTTTTTTTGTTTGATTTAATTATTAAAAAAATATTAAAATCAATTTTAGATAAAAAAAATTGATTTGAGACTAATATTTTAAATTACGAACATTCACATTTTATTAATTACTGTGGAAATAATGGTCATTACAACTATCCTTGAGGGGATTGGAACTATGCATACACCTTAAGGTTACAAGACTAACTTTTAAAAAGGGAGCTAGCGCCTAAAATGCAAACAAGGCTATTCACGAAAATGTTTAAAAAATTATTTTAGCTTGTTGAATTGAACTAATATCACGAAACATTATTTTGTCTCACTGGTAATTCATCATTTAAATTAAATAGAGGTCGTGATTTCTTTAAACTAAAAGTTATAAATAGTATAACGGCACCTCTAATAATGGTTTAAAATTTGAAATAATTTAGACATTTATCCATGTTATGTTATCTTAACGATCATATCTATGAAATATAGATTATTTATATATTTTTGTCCCAGTTGTTTGACGTTACAACTTTACCTATATTTTTAAGTATCATATAAAACATTAAAATAAAAGGACATGTCAGTGTTAGAAAAATAAGAAATTTATAAAAGTATTTTTATATAGAATGTATTCAATTATAACTTTAAATCCTTTGAGCTCAATTTGACACACTATCTGTGTATAAAGTTTAAGATTGGCACCCCAACTAGGACATGCATCAAGAGTAGCGAGGAACTTTTAATCCATTTATATAGTATTTTTTTATTTTGTAAGCGAGGAGCAAGGACATGCATCAAGAGTAAACAACGACATCCCAACTAGGTTGGCACCCCACAAAACCTCCATCCTATACAGTTTAAGATTGTCAACCAACCATATAGAAATCATATATGTGACTTTAGAAGTAGTTATGATTAAAGGCAAATGTTTTTAACGATCTAACGAATATGATTGATTGACAATGAAAAAACCCTTCACATATGTAGTGCAAATATTATTAAATCTTTATTTATTGAATTTTTACCATTCAAATTTTATAAAAGATATATAATTATATGGTCTTAGTATTTCTGTTGTGTGATTTAATCAGGGAAACAACGTATTAAGCTTCAAAACAATGGAATCAAAAGATGGATGGTAATGAAATAAATTCATTTTAAATTAATAATAAAATTTTGTAAAATTAACCAAAATTAAATGGTTGTTACAATTTTTCAGTTTTCTTGTTGCTACATTTATTGTTATCTTGGTAAATCTTCGATGTTTCTTTACAGTTTGCAAGTCCATATTGTAGAATCATTGAACCCTGCACAAAAATGAAAAAAAAAAGGTTTAGAACAAAAAAAAAATCTGCTAGCAATTAAATAATACTTAGGCTTTTTGTGTTGGTAGGAGAAATGTCAGGTTAGATTATAAGGAGTTATTGGTTTTAACTCGTTCCATTTAAAAAAACAATTATTAACTAACTTTTGATATTTTAAAAAACAATATATGCATATGTGTGAGAAAAACTTACGTGTTGCAATCAACACTTGGATCAAATGGGACACTGAGAGTAATGTTGCAAAGTTGTGGTAGTTGTCTTGATCTATCAGAGTTAACTCCAAATCTTGATGCAGCAGGTTTGAGACAATTACACACATCCCTCCTAATCTGAGTGGTGTCAGCCTTTTGATTTAAATCATTTGCTCCTGCACAACAATAACTAGTTGGTGTAGCAGGGCCAACACCCTGCAAGAAAGGAAGACATGGCAACAACGAAAAAAGAGCAGTAATATCCCACTTGAACGTGACTTTTATCAGTATCACAGGAATTAAACGAACACAATGGCATAATGGTAATTATAGAAGGGGAGGGATTTAAATATGGGAAGTATGAGATTTTTCTCATTTATCCTAATCCTTTCTCTCTCTAAAATCTGATTATTCTCCTCCCTCTCTCTCTAATTTCGTGCATCATCATCTTCCTCACTACCAACCTCTTAAACATCATCCAATCTTGTGGATTTGTGGCTAGGAAGCTTGGTTTAAGGAGTTGGAACAAGAGAAAGCAAGGGAGATCAAAGAGTTGAGCTAGGGTTTTGAAGATTGAGCATAACCAGCACCAAAGCAAGTTTGAGGTGAGCTCCTAGGGGTTTTAGAACCCACTTTGTGAGTTTTTGGTGAGTTTTGTTCATTTTGATCAAAGTTGGTAATTGTTACCCTAATCCCTATTGTTTGCAAATTCCTTGTTCAAACTTGTTTTAATCAATCAATTTATAGTTGTAAATCATTCCTTATGCTGTTATGGTAATTGGGTATGCCTTAATATGTCAAAAATGGTGAAAAAAGCAAGTTTTGAGCCATTCCTGTGCTGACAAGTTCGCAGTGCGAACTCGGGGCGATCGTGCAGTTACTGTTTGGCAAGCCTTCACTGCCTACCTTCGCAAAGCGAAGTAGACTTCGCAGAGCGAAGTTGAACAGACATTTCATGGCTGTTCTGCATCGTTCTGTGTACTGTTTACGCGACAAGCAAGGCTTTTAATAACCTTTTTCAATGAAAACTTTATTTTATAAGAAAAACACCATTGTGGCATATCCGAGGGCATATAACACATACGAAATGAATGAACAAGGCTTAAGCGACGTAATAGGAGTATAAGGGTTAATTGAATAGATAATCCTAAGATGGCATATGATAACGATATGTCGAATCCTTTGATAGGAAGACGAGAATTATAGTATGAGTGTAAGGATTAATGGATAGATTCCTTGCACGTGAGTTGATAACTCTTAGGAAATGCAGACGACTTTACTAAGTCAAGAATCTACTTTAGGTAAACAAGATTATAGGAGTATTCGGATTAGAATACAAAGGATTATAGGAATGTTTCTACAATCATAGTTATAGATAAGGTTTATAGTGTTGGTTCTCCAACGAATATAGGTGGCTTATGAGAACGATAAGCCAAGAATCATAGGTTATAGATTATAAGTTACAGGAATGTTATATGATTATAGTAACAGATTATATGTTCATACGTTAAAGTTAAAGAATTAAAGATTAAAGGCATTGGCGTGCTTGCACGTTTTATAGTGGCGTGTTCATCAGACTCCGGGATTCGCCGGATGGGACTTCTCCGAGAGGGTTGTCCACACGTTTTATAGGGAGTCCGGTGTTAGCCTGATATGATAGGAGTTTCACCGGTTTATAGGGAGACGTATCTCGGGGTTGCTCCACCCGGGTGCCCTCCGTAAAATGAACTCAGATTAATTGTTTGTTCAACGCTAACAGCTAACATAAAACTGCTATCGAACTGTTTATATGTTTTATGTTTTATAGTTATAGTCAAAGTTACAGTTACAGTTATAGTCACAGGAAACTCAAAGTTATAGTTATAGACAGTTAACAGAAAGTGATCCTAGGTTTCCCCTCGATCACTAAGTTAAAGTTATAGGCAGATTACAATTATGGTTCTAGATAGTCACAGCAAAGGTTATAGGCAGATCAAGTTATAGTTACAGGAGGACTTATAGTCATAGGCAGATAAAGACTTGGCGATCATAGGAAATCCCCAAGATTGCCAAGGTAGGCATGGCGACCCTAGGTTCCCTGTGGTTGTCAACAGTAGGTTGGGTAGAGCTCACTGAGACATTATGTCTCATCCCATTCCTTCTGGTGCAGGTTTACAGGTTAGTCAGAGGTTCGTGACGAAGATCTTCATAGAGGTATTGGATGGAGTGCAATTGCTCGTTGTGTACCAGTTCAGAAGCTTAATGGACATTTGTAAAAGTATTGTAACAGTATTGGATTATTGTACAAACGAGTAAACATGTATTTATTCTGTTGTGATGTAATATTATTATTGAAATTTTTAAATGTATCCAGTATCAGTTTAACGCACATACTAATATACTAGTTAAAGTTAGTATGGGTGTTACAATTGGTATCAGAGCAGGTCGATTCAGACCGTGCCATGGGTCGTTTAAGATTCAATAAAAGTAGTGGAATCATTGGGTTCCGGATGTTGTTCTAAATGTCATATCTAGTTGGGCCTGATCAACTCAGTCTAGTATATGACAGTTAGGACTAATATCCGAGAGCTGAATGTGACCAAGGAGGAAAGAAGTGTTCAAAGGGTGAAGGTTAAGACGTCAGATTCTAAGACGAATTTGGCAAAGTGTTTTGTGTCAAAGGATGGGTCTCTAACAGTGAAGTAACTGAGCCAGTTAACGGCAAAGTTTCAGGAATATAAGAGGTATTAAAGAGTAAGGTCAGGTACCTTAACCAGTTGGACGCATCCTTTAGCGATGCTTTCTCCGAGGTGATGGGTAGAGTAAGGGATTATAGAATTGAAGAATGATTTGGAAAGTTAAAGTGAATTGTAAATTAGAGTTTTAGTTCCGGCTGCAGATGCAAAGGATTGTGATACCAAAACCCAGCGACTCGGAATAAGGAATGACCAGTTAACAATTGGAAGCTCTAGACTTTCAGTAAGGATAAAGTGTGTAAGGATGGAAGGACTTACGCACCTGGACAAGATGATATTTTAATATTCGACGGGTAAGAGATTTATTTATGGATTAAGCGAAATATGGGACAGATGAAACATATTACCTTCCTTTATTAAAGGACACCAAGATGCTTGGTATGAAGAACGCGAGTGTAGCGATAAGTGAAGGAAACCCCCGGTAAGGGTATGGATTAAAGATTGAATCGTTTGTTGTCGGATTATAGCAGGCTGGTTTCGAGGATTAAGGAGGATTTAGCCAAGAACTACTGAGAGGCTCTAGCAGTAGGAAAATCGTCATTAGCGTACAAGTTACAGTTAAAGTTATGGTTAATGTTAAGGAGATCTATGTTATCCTTTGATGGGCTCCTTACATGAGTATTTGGGTAAGCCGACAAAGATCACCTTATGTTAGTAGATGTTAAAGATGGTAGATATATATATATACCTTGGATTGTTCGAAACCATGAAGAGGGCAACGGTCGAGAAGTCAGATGGACTATCATTCAGATAACGGGATTAGAATGGAATTGTGAATACAGTAATAAGTTATAGGAAGGATCCAATGGAAAATGTTAAGTAATGAAGCTTACAGATTTATTAATCGGGTACTCGAAGAGGTGTAGCATGTGTTTGAATTTGCAGGAGAGCCGGTAGCAGTTGGGTTATACAGACGGATTATTTCCGGAGTGACCAAGAGTCATGTTAGAGTTATGTGGACCTAAGTGTCTCGGAAAAGGTTGTGGATGGGAAATCCCTACGGATAATTATAGGATGAGACTCGATTCATTAATCGATTAAGTGTATAAAAGACGAGAATCTCCGGAAGTCATAGAATGTTTCTAGAAGTTACCACAAGTAAATAATGTATGAACTTAAATTGTTTTGACAAGAGCATCGTTGGACTCGTATTATTGTTAAAGACTGTTTACAGGTTTCGGTGTGTTTCGTGAAAGTAAGAATTTCGTTTATGTACGAAAGGAAAAGCAAAGTCAAGCGTCGAGCAATCAGTAAGTTTGACAGATGATTTAAACCACAAGAGAAATTATAATGTAGATGGTTACGTATAGTAACTACGAAGTCATAAAGTCAAAGGAATGGCCAAGGAGATTTTATATGATAATAGTGGTGTACTACTTCTATTTCAAGGCGAATTGTTTAAATCAGAGTTGCGCAGCGGAGAAGTAATCAAAGGATGAGCTAATTAATAATTTAAGGCTGAAGTTTAGAGAAAAAGGATGTTGTGAGGTCCTTGCCAGATGAATTACAGGAAAAGCATTCAGAGATTAATTCTTAAGCTACAGAATATGTGTAAGTGATGATGACTTGAACTTACCAACAGTTCTAATAGGAAATTTTAATAGATAAGTCGAGGGATGTTTCAGATCTCGAAACTCATGGAATAAGAGAATCGAAGTAGTTTGACAATCCTAAAGGATGTGTTTATAGCGCAATAAGTACATAGCGAAGGAGGCCACATTTCATACGGTAATCCAGCTGTTGCAGCTCAGTAACCTAAAGTTAATTTGGATAGTAGGTTTAACTAAAGAGGATTAGTTATGAGATTATTCCACCTCGTACACACGTTATGCTAGGATGTCGCATGTAACAGTCATGTAACAGGTTGTGATTAGTAATATGTATACTGATCAGGCATAGTTTATACTACCTAGACAGTAGTGTAACATATTTATAGTCATGTGACATGTATTGGTAACCGTGGTACGCAGTCGGTAATGTTTTAACAGGAAAGTCTTAACCAGAACATGTTTGTTGTTACCAAACAAATCTTAATTGAGGAGTTCGGAATTCTGGAACTTAATGTTCACAGCTAAAGGAATGAAATGTTTTACACGGATCAGAGGATTTCTCATAGTTTACAGTAAAAGGCTACGTGAATTAAAGTTATGAAATAAAGGATTAAGAGTTTTAAAGTGCTATTCTGACAGCGATCAGGATAGAGTTTTCTTTTGAAAGCAAAGAATGTCGTTTGACAAGTAAGTTATTACGACAACGGAATGTAACCATAACTTACGTTATGGGATTGTGAATGTTTAAAGGATACAGAGATGAATTAAGAGTTAAGAGAGTGACCTTGGTTGACGCGGTTTGTCTCAAGTATATTTTAAATTAAGTATGATGTCCAATTAGTTGGACAATGATGATGCGGTGTACAGTGTACCCGATAGTAGTGTACACGTACTCGATCATGTATAGAAGCTATGTGTTATGGACTATATCATATGAGGATATGTGGGACGGCTTATGCCACACGTCACTTATACTGGATTTTCATAAATTGAAAGTATTGGTAAAGAAGAAGATTCCTAAGACCTTGGTTACATGTTATTGTTGATTTATTAAATCGGAGCACGAGTGACTTATAAGATTTCTCGAGCTTTCAGGATTCCCGCAGTGGGAATGTGAGCAATGCGTATGGTTGTGATGATAGCTACACCAGGGTAACAGAAAGAAAAGGAACTTGTACCATAAGTTCAGCCACCACCTTGAAATTGAATCGTGAAGGTAATTGTAATAGAGTTTACTTCCATTTGAGAATATTTAATATCAGATACCTTCCAGTGTGAGAATAAATTTATATGAAGAATGTTACGAGTGTAACAATAAAAGGTCGACTTGCGAGGCGAAAGTTATAGACAAAAGTTCTTTGAATTAAAAGTAATGTAATAGGTTCCTCGGAAAGTTGAAATAATTGGGGAAAACAGAATGACTCAACGTCTTCAGGTTAATATGGAATTGTCAATTAAAGAAGAACTGATAGAATTCGGTAAATGAAATCCAAGACTTAATGATTTTAAATTTGAATTTGCAAGAAATATGTCGAACAAAGATCATAGTTAGATAAGATGAAAATGTTGGTTCAGGTAACCATACGTCCTAACAAGTAATAGTTATGTATTATACGTCAGACCTTTCGGTTGGAAAGAGATTGTCACATTTTTTATTTACAGGAATGGGAACCATGGCTAAAGATCAAGTTTAACCAGTATAGTTTAATCGGGATGCGTGATTAATCTACATGTCAGGCTCTGGAGTTGCCATGAAGTTCCAACGAGCTTAAAGGATTGGAAATTTTCATAGTAGAGAAAGAAGTTGAAAGGATTTATCTTTTCAGGATCTCATAAGGATTATCTAAATTTCGAGGACGAAATTTCTTTTAAGGGGGGTAGAGTGTAATATCCCGCTTGAACGTGACTTTTATCAGTATCACAGGAATTAAACGAACACAATGGCATAATGGTAATTATAGAAGGGGAGGGATTTAAATATGGGAAGTATGAGATTTTTCTCATTTATCCTAATCATTTCTCTCTCTAAAATCTGATTATTCTCCTCCCTCTCTCTCTAATTTCGTGCATCATCATCTTCCTCACTACCAACCTCTTAAACATCATCCAATCTTGTGGATTTGTGGCTAGGAAGCTTGGTTTAAGGAGTTGGAACAAGAGAAAGCAAGGGAGATCAAAGAGTTGAGCTAGGGTTTTGAAGATTGAGCATAACCAGCACCAAAGCAAGTTTGAGGTGAGCTCCTAGGGGTTTTAGAACCCACTTTGTGAGTTTTTGGTGAGTTTTGTTCATTTTGATCAAAGTTGGTAATTGTTACCCTAATCCCTATTGTTTGCAAATTCCTTGTTCAAACTTGTTTTAATCAATCAATTTATAGTTGTAAATCATTCCTTATGCTGTTATGGTAATTGGGTATGCCTTAATATGTCAAAAATGGTGAAAAAAGCAAGTTTTGAGCCATTCCTGTGCTGACAAGTTCGCAGTGCGAACTCGGGGCGATCGTGCAGTTACTGTTTGGCAAGCCTTCACTGCCTACCTTCGCAAAGCGAAGTAGACTTCGCAGAGCGAAGTTGAACAGACATTTCATGGCTGTTCTGCATCGTTCTGTGTACTGTTTACGCGACAAGCAAGGCTTTTAATAACCTTTTTCAATGAAAACTTTATTTTATAAGAAAAACACCATTGTGGCATATCCGAGGGCATATAACACATACGAAATGAATGAACAAGGCTTAAGCGACGTAATAGGAGTATAAGGGTTAATTGAATAGATAATCCTAAGATGGCATATGATAACGATATGTCGAATCCTTTGATAGGAAGACGAGAATTATAGTATGAGTGTAAGGATTAATGGATAGATTCCTTGCACGTGAGTTGATAACTCTTAGGAAATGCAGACGACTTTACTAAGTCAAGAATCTACTTTAGGTAAACAAGATTATAGGAGTATTCGGATTAGAATACAAAGGATTATAGGAATGTTTCTACAATCATAGTTATAGATAAGGTTTATAGTGTTGGTTCTCCAACGAATATAGGTGGCTTATGAGAACGATAAGCCAAGAATCATAGGTTATAGATTATAAGTTACAGGAATGTTATATGATTATAGTAACAGATTATATGTTCATACGTTAAAGTTAAAGAATTAAAGATTAAAGGCATTGGCGTGCTTGCACGTTTTATAGTGGCGTGTTCATCAGACTCCGGGATTCGCCGGATGGGACTTCTCCGAGAGGGTTGTCCACACGTTTTATAGGGAGTCCGGTGTTAGCCTGATATGATAGGAGTTTCACCGGTTTATAGGGAGACGTATCTCGGGGTTGCTCCACCCGGGTGCCCTCCGTAAAATGAACTCAGATTAATTGTTTGTTCAACGCTAACAGCTAACATAAAACTGCTATCGAACTGTTTATATGTTTTATGTTTTATAGTTATAGTCAAAGTTACAGTTACAGTTATAGTCACAGGAAACTCAAAGTTATAGTTATAGACAGTTAACAGAAAGTGATCCTAGGTTTCCCCTCGATCACTAAGTTAAAGTTATAGGCAGATTACAGTTATGGTTCTAGATAGTCACAGCAAAGGTTATAGGCAGATCAAGTTATAGTTACAGGAGGACTTATAGTCATAGGCAGATAAAGACTTGGCAATCATAGGAAATCCCCAAGATTGCCAAGGTAGGCATGGCGACCCTAGGTTCCCTGTGGTTGTCAACAGTAGGTTGGGTAGAGCTCACTGAGACATTATGTCTCATCCCATTCCTTCTGGTGCAGGTTTACAGGTTAGTCAGAGGTTCGTGACGAAGATCTTCATAGAGGTACTGGATGGAGTGCAATTGCTCGTTGTGTACCAGTTCAGAAGCTTAATGGACATTTGTAAAGGTATTGTAACAGTATTGGATTATTGTACAAACGAGTAAACATGTATTTATTCTGTTGTGATGTAATATTAATATTGAAATTTTTAAATGTATCCAGTATCAGTTTAACGCACATACTAATATACTAGTTAAAGTTAGTATGGGTGTTACAAGAGCTGAAGTGCAGCTCACATCATCAATTTGGCGTGCATCCAATGTTGTTACTAGCATGCCTAAAACCATCACAAGCATAGAAAAAGAAATAAATTTCTTGCCCGCCATTTTAATTTAAATATGTGTATGTGTATGTGTATGATGTTTATGTGGATATTTAGAATGATTGGTCTCTGCAAGTATGCCTTAATTTATAGGCAAAACATGTTACGATTTGTTTGGTAAATCATTCATTTTTTGTTTATTTTAATATTAAAAAAATTCTTGTTAGTGATTCATTAATTTATTTCTTATTTTTCTAACATAAAAGGAAATGTTTTTACTTTCAATATTCATGGTCAAACTTATAATTAAGACAATCAATTCTAACTATAAAGAATTGTAAGAATATAATGTATTCAAAATTCTTGTAAAAGTAGTTTATTTATTCTTGTACTCATGTTCACACATTCTAAAAACGTAAATATAAATTTACTAGATTATTATGCATTGTTAACAAGACAAAAAAATTAAGAATAATTTAATAAGACAAAATGGAAATATGTAAAAAAAATTATTATGCTCAATGAAAATAAATTGTTTTAAATCAATGTGTGATGTAGATTAATATGACATTTTTTTATTTTTGTTGTGTTAATCTCGTTAATTACAATAAATCATTTAATCAGCATTAATTTTTTGACAAAGATAGATGGATTGTAATGTCTAGTCTTAGTTCATTGTTTTATGACCTGGAAGGATATTGTTAGTTAATATTATAACCATTTTCTATATGGGATATATTTATTTAGTTTATTATCTAGTGGAGATTAATAGTTTAAAAAAGTACTATAAGATAGAAAAAATAATTACTTTTATAAAATTATAATTCCAATTAAATATACTTTATAATATAAAATCTTTGTTTTATAATGATAAATTAAATCATTTCAATGTTATGAAATTTAAGAAAATTTTACAAAGTTATCTATAAAATTTGATAAATCTTATTTTGTTATTTTCTTTTAAAAAATTAATTTGGCTAAGTGGACGTTGTTGTCTATAGCGGTGGTTGTAATGTCCATTTGAAAATTGTCGTATATGGGGTTTGAACTTCACCCTTTAAGATTGTAAAGATAAGTTCTTACTAGAGCTAACATGTAACACCCATACTAAATTATCTAGAATATTTAGCATGTGTATTAATCTGATACTGGGTACATTAAAATTTTCAATAATAATAATACATACATCTGAATGAGTACAAGTTGACTCGTTAATACAGTTATCCAAATATCTTAAATTACACTTTCATATACATATATACATAATCTGAAAACCTTCTGAGCTTGTCCTCATCGAGCAACTGCACTCCATCCAGCGTCTTCTTGGAGAATATCATCATGAACATCTCTTGATCACCTGAAAACATGCACCAGAAGGATTGGGATGAGACTTAATGTCTCAGTGAGCTCCAGCCCATCCTACTGTTGGCAACCTCGGGGGAAACCTAGGGTCGTCGTGCCTACTCTTAGCGATCTTGGGGATACCTATGATCGCCGTCTTTCTCTACATATTTCGCGATCAAGGGGAAAACTTAGGATCGCTACTTGTCTTAATCATGTCTTATTGTAACACCCCAATTTTATATTTTAAGTAATTCAATAAATTTTAATAGGCGTGGCGTGGTGAATATTATTATTACTGTTGTTTTATCTGAATGTGATGTAAATGTTGAGAGGGTTGAATTATATTGGTGAATTAATTTATGATACTAGAATTTAAATAATATAGAAAGAGAATTGAAAAACAAGTAGAAAAGAGTAGGAGGTCTAGAAAATAGGTTTTTAATAAGTGGGGGAGGGGAAAAGCAAAAGAATAGCGAATAGAAGAGGAAAGTTATATGAAGAGTGGCTAAACCAAATATAAATAAGGGTTTTGGGAAATTAGAACTCAGTTTTGCTGAATGTAGAAACAGAGAGAAGAGCAGCCGTCAGAGAAAAGAAAACCTAGCTACAACGAAGTCAAGCCAAACCAGAGATTTCAGAGGAATCGAGGTAAGGGGGAGAATCTTTGCACTTTAGGGTATCTTAATATATGATGGGGGGTGTTTAATTCTTAAGATGATGTTTCTGTTATGATGTGAGATTGTGATGAGAGATTGATGATGGACGAAGGTAAAGACGAGGTTGAATTATTTAAAATTAAGAGAAACTAGTTTACGGTTTACGAATAGAGGATTGACCATGAAGAGAGTGTGTGAATCAGTAGGTTAATGGAAAATTAGTGTTTGAATGATGGGGTAACCTTAGGATGATGTTTTGTAACATCCGGGATTCAGATCCGGGATTCGGCAACTAACGGCCCCCGCGATCCCCCGCGATGTACTCATGGACTTCTCCACCACCCATCCCTTGGACTACATTTTATAAGCTCTGGATATATATATATATCGGCATAGAAAGTATTAACGACCCGATAAAGATTCAAGATAAGTGGTGACAGGAATGATAAAAGATTATCAGACTTCTGATAACGAAGAATGACTTCTAATTTATCAAGATAAATGACGCCAACTACTTATTAAGCGAAGCACAAGAAATTTGTAAGAATTCCGCGAATTTTCGAGAATTTTATAGTGGAGGTAATGATTATGATTGCAACAAGAGGAACATCGTGATGGCATAAAGAAAGGAGCGGGTGCTAGAGGTGAAACTCCTGCTTGTACGTATAATAATAATGAAGTTGGTATGATCCTTGCATTTGCATGTGAGTACACTATATCAGGTGTTCTGTGTAAGAATGATTCTATTTGGAAAGGTACGATATATGCCTATGAGTAGGATGTCGTCGTATGTGACGAAAGATAAAGATAAGAAATCATTGGAATTGGTTGCAGTGCAACAAACCCCTGAAGAGTGAAAATATTTAAGGAGGAAAGATTATCCAGTAAAGTATTTGAGGTTTAGTAACCTTAAGTTGAAATTGTAAGGGGTGAGCCGAATAAGGTATATATGTATTTATATATGATTTCAAGGGAATTATAAATTTCGAGGACGAAATTTCTTTCAGGGGGGTAGATTGTAATATCCCGCTTAAGACTCGAATATTTATTAATATTGAGACGATGTATCAGAAATGTTTTGAGCAAAGGACAATTTGGTAAATTATCAGTTGATGGGTTTATTTATATGGTAAGTATATTTTTCCGCTCATAAGTATCAGTTAGTAGTGTTAGAAACTTGTTAAGCAAGAATGGCAAACTTGTAAATAAGTGGCATGACATTTTAGTAAATATATGGAAAGAGGAGATTATTTGAGAAAGAAGCAAGATATTTCTTGCTATCTTTCTTCACTTCATTCATTCTTCCAAAATCAACATTTCCTCTCCCTCCTTCCCTCAATCACACGCCCCCATCTCTCCTTCTCACACTCATCAACTTCATCCCAAACCTTGTGAGAAATTTCATGCTAGCAAGCTGGGTATTTGGGAAGTTAGAGCAAGAAGTAGCAAAGGAAAGAAACAAGGAGAATCAAGGAAGAATCAAAAGAAGAGATACTTTCAAGCTTGGGTTTAGTGATTAGAAGCTTGGCAAGGATTAAAGCTAGCATCAAGGTGAGCTCCCTAGGGTTTTAGAACCCACTATGAGTAAGTTTGAGTATTATTAGTATTATGATCAAAGTTATGAATTTTAGTACCCTAATTCTATGTGTGAGTAATTCTTGATCATTACATGTTGTAAGTTGTTAATATGCCTTAGAAATTATCCTTTAAGTTGTTATAATGTATGGGTAGGATTGGATGAGCAAGAATGGTGAAAAATACATGTTTTGAACTTGCCAATGCTGTCTAACTGCAGGTAAAATCGTGTCACGATTTTACCATCGTGTCACGATTTTATAGGCAGGAAATAACACATTTCTGGGTAGAAAATCGTGACACGATTCCCAAATCGTGTCACGATTTCACAGTGGGCAGGGCAATGTTGTTTTTCGTCAAATCTCGCACCATTCTGGCTATCCAATACTGCTTCAGGCTCAAGGAACAACATGTAATGGTTAAGCATTGCTGATAAGCATTTAAAGACCTATCCTTGAGAATGTTTAGATCATTATTATAGATTGAGGATAGGCACAATAGTGAGAGAATGGATGCTGTAATCCACAAGTTAACATAGAGATGTTAAGGAGCTAGTTTAGGGTTTATCCCTTACTAAGCAATGTTATGTATTTGACTAAGTAAATATAAGTTCAAGAATGATACATTAGTCAAGATTAGAATCTTTTAAAGGTTAAGTCCATATGAATGATTATCTAAGGGATGCATTAGATATGCACAAGGAATATGAAACGTAATAGATATGTTTATGAACCGAAGTTAAGAATTTAATGATAAAGAATATGATAACGTGTTCATCAAACTCCGGATTATGCCGGATGGGATCTCTCCGAAAGGGTTATCCACACGTAAGTTATAAGAATACGTTAAACGTGTCCAGCAGGTTCCGGGGTACGCCGGATGGGACTCTTCCGAGAGGATTGTCCACACGTATGTTTAAAAGACTAAGCATGTTCAGCAGACTCCGGGATACGCCGGATGGGACTTCTCCGAGAGGGTTGTCTACATGCAATTTAAGTTGTGTCCAGCAGGCTCCGGATTATGCCGGATGGGGCTTCACCGAGAGGGTTGCCTACACAAAAATAAGAGGAGTCCGGTGTTAGCCTGATATGATAGGAATTTCACCGGTATGATGTGAGATGTACTTCGGGGTTACTCCACCCGGATGCACTCCGTAAAATGAACTAAGATAATGTATTGTTTGTTCAACGCTGACTTCTAACTTTATGTTATGAAAAGATGAATACGAATATGAATGTGAATACGTATTATGTACTAAGAGTTAAGACAAAGTAGTCATAGACAACAGCAAGTGATCATAGAATTCCCCTCGATCACTAAGCATAAGGTTATGTAAATGACACGTATAGGCTGAGTTTAAGACAAGATTGTGATAAGCATATGACTAAGACATCTAGCGATCCTAGGTTTCCCCTTGATCGCGAAATATGTAGAGAAAGCCGGCGATCGTAGGTATCCCCAAGATCGCTAAGAGTAGGCACGGCGACCCTAGGATTCCCCGTGGTTGCCAACTGTAGGTTGGGCTGGAGCTCACTGAGACATTATGTCTCATCCCAATCCTTCTGGTGCAGGTTTTGCAGGTTAGCAAGAGTTTTCAGAGGAAGATCTTCAGGAAGACGCTGGATGGAGTGCAGATGCTCGTCAAGGACAAGCTCAGAAGGTTGACAGATTATTTAAGTATATGAGAGTATAATTGTAACTGACATTTGGATATATGTATAAACGAGCCATTTGTACTCATTCGGTAGTTTTGTATTGTATTTATTATTGAAAATTTTAATGTATCCGATATCAGATTGATGCACATGCTAAATATTCTAGATAATTTAGAATGGGTGTTACAATTGGTATCAAAGCAGGTCGATTCAGACCGTGCCATGGGTCATTAAAGTTTCAATAAAAGTAGTGGGACCATTGGGTTCCGGATATTGTTCTAAATGTCACATCTAGTTGAGCCTGATCAACTCAATCTAGTATATGACAGTTAGGATAAATGACCGAGAGCTGAGTGTGACCAAGGAGGAATAAAGTGTATGAAGGGCGAAGATTAAGGTGACAGAATATCAAGACGGAATTGGCGAAGAAGTATTCATGCCAAATGGTGGCCATTAAACTGTAAAGTAACGAAGCCTGATAGTGGCAAGGTCTCAGAGTCATAAGGGATATTTAATAGTGAGATGAAGCACCCCAACCCAGTTGGATGCATCGTTGGACGATGCCTCGTCTGCGGAAGACATAAGGATTAAGGAATCATGGAATCTCTAAGGAATGACGTGGAACCTTGACGGGAACCGCATATTGAGAAGTTAAAGTGAAGTGTGGTCTTTGAGCATGGATCACAAGTAAATTTAACCCCATCAGATCAGCCGCACCTCCCGAACCATAAATGCTAGATTTGGGAATTAAGAGGAGAAGATGGATGAAAAGTGATGATAATAAGATATGAGCGTGTCAAAGCGTGAATCAGATATTCGGATGTGTCCTAATGGTAAGAAGATTAGGAACAAGCTAAGCTAGATTGAAATTTAGTGTACTGATAGACGAATTAAGTTGAACACCCTTGATTGGATGAACCGTATTGAATTTCCTCGATTGGTTGAAGAATGCAAGTTCAAGATAACACAAGATTAAAGTAGACCAGCTTTGAAGGATGATCGGAATTTCAGCCGAGAAACTGTGTTGAGATTTTATTATACGGAGGATCGTCTTTTATATGAAATGTTAAGATGAGGATTAATGTATAGGCGTGGCAAGTTTTCAAACGAAGAGTTTTCTTCCACGAATATTCTAGAAGCTGAAAGAGATCACCCCGTGTGGATAAGTTCTGAGGACATTAATAAAGTATAGACTTCGGGTTGTTCGAATATATGCAGAATTACTCAGATGTTAAGAATCGAGATTTGAATTGTAAATCCAGTAACAAGTTACTGGAGGAGTTCGATAGATAATGATAAGTGCTGAAGTTTAAGATCGATTAATCGGGTGTACGAAGAGACGTAACCTATGTTTGGGCGTTCAAGAGGACCAGTAAGAGTTTAAATCTTATTCAGGATAGATTGTTCCGTAGGAACTCGAAGGGGGTACCTTAAGGGACATGATAGAGCTAAGGAGACCGAAGTTGTCTCGGAAAAGATTATGGATATGAAATCCTTACGGATAAAGATAGAACGAATAGTAACAAGACTCAAATGAAAGAATGTGCAAGAATTTAAGTTGCCTCAGATATACTTTCAGTCGGGTTATGCAATGTTTAATGATTATACATGAAGAGCTGACCAAGGAATGGTTACAGAATTCAGGATATAGAAAGGAAGTATATGGTCTACGTACAAAAAGGAAACGCGAAGTCAGGAGATGACCAATCCGTAAGTTAAGCGGATGGGCTAAACCACAAGAGAAATGATAATGTCAGATGGTTTTGCTACGGTAGTTACAAATGACATAGTAAAAGGAAATGGTCAGTGAAATTTGATATGGTAATAGTGGTGAATTGCTCCAAATTTAACTAGAATTGTTAAGAATCAGAGTTGCGTAGCGCAGTAGTAAACCAAGAATGAATTAATGAACAATGCTAAGCTGAAGCTTAGGGAACGAGAAGATGATGAGTGCTTAATTCTTATAATACGGAATAGCAGTAAGTAGAGACGACTTGAACATATCACAAGTTCTAATGGATGATTCCGGAAGTTAAGTTGAGGAATACTTCGAACCTCGAACCTATGAGAAATGGAATATCGAAATGGTTTAAGAATGTATGTTAAGGAATAAGAAGGAAGTGATTCTAGCGCATTAAGTTTGAAACACTGGAAGTTATCCCTAAGATGGTAGTTTAACTATTTTTTTAGCTCAGTAACATCAAGTATACTTGAAGAATAAGCTCAGTCTAAAGAGAATTGAGCATGAGATAGCAGCGGTGCAGGTTGCACTCGTAGAATGAAATTGGTAAGTTTGAAGCATTGGTCATAAGCGGTAATGAAGTAGCAAATGAAATTAATTTCATGTTGTACCAATATCATGTCAACATATCTTAGCTGAAAAGTTCGGAAAGTCTTGAACTTAATGTTCACCAGTAAAAGAAGAAGAACTTTTACACAGATTAAAAGTCACTCGTAGTCCACAGTAAAGGGTCACGTAATTTCAGGTTATGACTAAAGGATTAAAGACTAGGTGTGCTATTATTGGTAGCAATTAAGTAGAGTTTTCTATTGAAACCAAGGATCTTGAACTCAATGTTTAGAAACGAGAGATAAGTTTATGATACCGATAGGATGTAACCATAAATTTACGTTATGAGTTATTGCATACTTAAGCAATAAACATGAGTAACATTGGCGGAGCAAACCTGGCAAGCCAGTCAAAAGGCAAATCCCGAATGTTACAAAGTGAGTTAAAGTAAAAGGAAAGATTCCCAAATGATGTGATGGTGTCTCAAATATGTTAAGAATGATGTCCCGCTAGTTGGACAATGATGATGTGACGTACTATGTACTCGTTAGTAGCGTATATGTGCTCTAACATATATGTAAATTAAGTGTTATGAAATATGCTATGAGATGATATGATATGTGAGATGATTTATACCACCCATCCCTTGGACTACATTTTATAAGCTCTGGATATATATATATATATATATATATATATATATATATATATATATATATCGGCATAGAAAGTATTAACGACCCGATAAAGATTCAAGATAAGTGGTGACAGGAATGATAAAAGATTATCAGACTTCTGATAACGAAGAATGACTTCTAATTTATCAAGATAAATGACGCCAACTACTTATTAAGCGAAGCACAAGAAATTTGTAAGAATTCCGCGAATTTTCGAGAATTTTATAGTGGAGGTAATGATTATGATTGCAACAAGAGGAACATTGTGATGGCATAAAGAAAGGAGCGGGTGCTAGAGGTGAAACTCCTGCTTGTACGTATAATAATAATGAAGTTGGTATGATCCTTGCATTTGCATGTGAGTACACTATATCAGGTGTTCTGTGTAAGAATGATTCTATTTGGAAAGGTACGATATATGCCTATGAGTAGGATGTCGTCGTATGTGACGAAAGATAAAGATAAGAAATCATTGGAATTGGTTGCAGTGCAACAAACCCCTGAAGAGTGAAAATATTTAAGGAGGAAAGATTATCCAGTAAAGTATTTGAGGTTTAGTAACCTTAAGTTGAAATTGTAAGGGGTGAGCCGAATAAGGTATATATGTATTTATATATGATTTCAAGGGAATTCTAAATTTCGAGGACGAAATTTCTTTAAGGGGGGTAGATTGTAATATCCCGCTTAAGACTCGAATATTTATTAATATTGAGACGATGTATCAGAAATGTTTTGAGCAAAGGACAATTTGGTAAATTATCAGTTGATGGGTTTATTTATATGGTAAGTATATTATTCCGCTCATAAGTATCAGTTAGTAGTGTTAGAAACTTGTTAAGCAAGAATGGCAAACTTGTAAATAAGTGGCATGGCATTTTAGTAAATATATGGAAAGAGGAGATTATTTGAGAAAGAAGCAAGATATTTCTTGCTATCTTTCTTCACTTCATTCATTCTTCCAAAATCAACATTTCCTCTCCCTCCTTCCCTCAATCACACGCCCCCATCTCTCCTTCTCACACTCATCAACTTCATCCCAAACCTTGTGAGAAATTTCATGCTAGCAAGCTGGGTATTTGGGAAGTTAGAGCAAGAAGTAGCAAAGGAAAGAAACAAGGAGAATCAAGGAAGAATCAAAAGAAGAGATACTTTCAAGCTTGGGTTTAGTGATTAGAAGCTTGGCAAGGATTAAAGCTAGCATCAAGGTGAGCTCCCTAGGGTTTTAGAACCCACTATGAGTAAGTTTGAGTATTATTAGTATTATGATCAAAGTTATGAATTTTAGTACCCTAATTCTATGTGTGAGTAATTCTTGATCATTACATGTTGTAAGTTGTTAATATGCCTTAGAAATTATCCTTTAAGTTGTTATAATGTATGGGTAGGATTGGATGAGCAAGAATGGTGAAAAATACATGTTTTGAACTTGCCAATGCTGTCTAACTGCAGGTAAAATCGTGTCACGATTTTACCATCGTGTCACGATTTTATAGGCATGAAATAACACGTTTTCTGGGTAGAAAATCGTGACACGATTCCCAAATCGTGTCATGATTTCACAGTGGGCAGGGCAATGTTGTTTTTCGTCAAATCTCGCACCATTCTGGCTATCCAATACTGCTTCAGGCTCAAGGAACAACATGTAATGGTTAAGCATTGCTGATAAGCATTTAAAGACCTATCCTTGAGAATGTTTAGATCATTATTATAGATTGAGGATAGGCACAATAGTGAGAGAATGGATGCTGTAATCCACAAGTTAACATAGAGATGTTAAGGAGCTAGTTTAGGGTTTATCCCTTACTAAGCAATGTTATGTATTTGACTAAGTAAATATAAGTTCAAGAATGATACATTAGTCAAGATTAGAATCTTTTAAAGGTTAAGTCCACATGAATGATTATCTAAGGGATGCATTAGATATGCACAAGGAATATGAAACGTAATAGATATGTTTATGAACCGAAGTTAAGAATTTAATGATAAAGAATATGATAACGTGTTCATCAGACTTCGGATTATGCCGGATGGGATCTCTCCGAAAGGGTTATCCACACGTAAGTTATAAGAATACGTTAAACGTGTCCAGCAGGCTCCGGGGTACGCCGGATGGGACTCTTCCGAGAGGATTGTCCACACGTATGTTTAAAAGACTAAGCATGTTCAGCAGACTCCGGGATACGCCGGATGGGACTTCTCTGAGAGGGTTGTCTACATGCAATTTAAGTTGTGTCCAGCAGGCTCCGGATTATACCGGATGGGGCTTCACCGAGAGGGTTGCCTACACAAAAATAAGAGGAGTCCGGTGTTAGCCTGATATGATAGGAATTTCACCGGTATGATGGGAGATGTACTTCGGGGTTACTCCACCCGGATGCACTCCGTAAAATGAACCAAGATAATGTATTGTTTGTTCAACGCTGACTTCTAACTTTATGTTATGAAAAGATGAATACGAATATGAATGTGAATACGTATTATGTACTAAGAGTTAAGACAAAGTAGTCATAGACAACAGCAAGTGATCATAGAATTCCCCTCGATCACTAAGCATAAGGTTATGTAAATGACACGTATAGGCTGAGTTTAAGACAAGATTATGATAAGCATATGACTAAGACATGTAGCGATCCTAGTGTTGAGTCATTTGGTTGGCTGCATATTTTGGCAAAACCAAAGTGTTGAATAGAAGCATCTCCATGATTAGAACATTTCTTCAGTTGGAAGTTTTCTCATTTGAAGCTGTTCAGAAGCTCAAAATTACATCAGAAGTTGAATGCTCATCAGAAGCACTGTAGCACTTCAGAAGCTGATTCAGGTTCTGAAGTCCAGCGTTGACTTATGTTGACTTCATCAGAAGCTGGTTATTTTCAAGGTTTTTCCATGCGAATCTTTGCAAGATTTATTGAGGATTTATCCACGCATATGGCTTCTAGAATGCTGATTTATTTGGAGAAGATTTTATTGAAGATTTGGTTCAAAGATATGAAATTCATATTTTCCTGTTATAATCTTTAAAAGATTCAATGCAGTTTTATTTGTTACATTATTGGACCAATCTTATTTCAGTAACAAATCAAATCAGAAGATTAGTTTGTTATTTATGCTGCAAGACTGAAGGCTATATAAAGAGGAGGGCTGCTGCTATTCAAGAGACACGAATTAGAGAGAAAAATTCAGAGAAAAGAGTCTTAGAGTTTTTAAGCTTTTAGCTTTATTTGTGCACCACTCTTTTGAGTTGGTTTAGGTGTTTTGATTGAGTTGTAATCACTCTAAGCCTGTAGGTACGAGTGAAGTCAGATGTATTGAAGTTGTTCTTCAAAACAGAGTAGTTTTTGTTAAGGGGTTCAGCAACAGGTTTGTTACTTGAATAGGAAGTTAGTGGTCTCTAATACTCAACGTGTTGGGTAGAATTCAAGACTAGGAGGAAGTTAATTGCTTAGGCTGGGAACTGGGAGTCAGTGTCTTGAGTCATAAGGATTAATTCCTATAGTGGAATTCCTTCCTGGATTGGTATCCCCCAGAGTAGGAGGTGTTTACTCCGAACTGGGTTAACAAACCTTGTGTGTTTTTAGCTTTCCTGCACTTTATATTCCTGCTGATTATTTGCTTTTATAATTGTGCTAAGTTCTGATCAGAACCTGCTAAGTTTTTTAATCAGAACCAGAACCTGTTAAGTATCTTTGCCTGGCCAGAATTTCAATTGGCATCAGAGCAGGCACCCTGCCTGTAATTTGGGTGAGATCCAGAGGACTTAATATCTGGCAAGCATGGATAGAGAAGGAGGCTATGTCAATAGACCACCCCTACTAGATGGCACAAACTATGAGTATTGGAAGTCTAGGATGTGTGCATTCTTAAAATCTATTGACAGCAGGACTTGGAAAGCTGTGATTAAAGGCTGGGATCATCCTGAGGTTTTGGACAAAGATGGTAACAAAACTGGAGTATTGAAGCCTGAAGAGGAGTGGACCAAAGCTGAAGATGACTTGTCTCTGGGAAATTCAAAAGCTTTGAATGCTATTTTCAATGGTGTTGACCAGAACATGTTCAGACTTATCAAACAGTGTACTGTTGCAAAGGAGGCCTGGGAAATTTTAAAGACAACTCATGAAGGAACTTCTAAGGTGAAGATGTCCAGACTTCAGTTACTGACCACCAAGTTTGAGAACCTGAAGATGAAGGAGGATGAATCCATTCAGGATTTTTACATGAATGTGCTGGATATGGCAAATTCCTTTGATTCTCTTGGGGAGAAGATGTCTGATGAGAAGCTAGTAAGAAAAATCCTCAGGTCCCTACCCAGAAGATTTGACATGAAGGTCACTGCAATTGAGGAGGCTCATGATATTTCTGCCATGATGCTTGAAGAACTGATTGGGTCATTGCTCAATTTTGAAACTGCCTTTTGTAAACAGACTGAGAAGAAAGGAAAAGGTGTAGCCTTTAGTGTGAACTCTGAAGCTGATGATCAACAAGAGTCTGAAGAGGATGACTTATCAGAAGCTCTGGTGTTGCTGGGAAAACAATTCAACAAGATTCTGAAGAATGTTAACAGAAAAGCCAAAGCCAAAGGTCAGAATTTCAGATTCAATAACAAGAAGCAACAAACTGATGAGAAAAAGACAAAGTCTGAGGAGAAAAGTAACCAAGCCAAAGGTGTGCAGTGTTATGAGTGTGAGGGCTATGGGCATATCAAATCTGAATGTCCTACTTTTCTGAAGAAACAGAAGAAGAGCCTAGCTGTTGCATGGTCTGATGATGGTTCTGAAGAAGATGATGTTAGTGAATCTGATATGTGTGATACTGGTCTGGTAGTGAGGTCAGGAGCTATCTTGAAGAAGGAACCTGCTTTAGAGTCTGAGACTTTTTCAGAGTCTGACTCAGAGTCTGAAGCTTCATATGTGTCTGAAGCTGCTAAAACCTCATATGATGAACTAGCTGATAACTACAAGAAGCTATATACCAGAAGTGCTGAGGTTTGCAAACAAGTTTTGGATCAGAAGGAGACTATTTTTCAACTGGAGGCTGAAAAAGGTGAACTATTAGTGCAGAATTCAGATTTAAAAGAAGAAGTGAACCAACTGAACTTCCAACTTGATCAAATGAAGAAGCAAGTGAAGATGTTGAACTCTGCTACTGATAAGTTGGAGGACATTTTGGGGAATCAGCAACAAGGAAAAACTGGTTTAGGTTTTGTTGATCAGACTCAGATTCCTAAACAGATGAGTTTTGTTCCTGCTACTCAAACTCATGATTCTATGGCTGGAACATCAAAGAAGAGACCTCAGAAGCAAGCCCAGTTGCAAGGTCAGAAGCATATTCAGTTGAGACCTCAAAAGCATACTCAGATGAGACCTCAGAAGCATACTCAGATGCAACCTCAGAAACATGTTCAGATGCAACCCCAGAAGTACAACAGAAGAAGGAGGAATCATACTTGGACCTGTCATTATTGTGGTAAGAAGGGACATATCAAACCTTTTTGCTTTAAACTGTATGGATATCCTGAACACTTTCAATATAGAAGAGTGCAACCAGCTGCACCCAGACACAGTGTTCAGAAGGTGTGGAAACCTAAGGTTCAGAATGTAGGCCTGATTGCTCATACTTCATTGAGAGCCACCTCTAAAGAAGACTGGTATTTTGATAGTGGGTGTTCAAGGCACATGACTGGTGTAAAGAAGCTACTTAGCAATATCAGACAATATTCCAGAAGCTATGTGACATTTGGAGATGGAGCAAAAGGAGAGATCCTGGGTATTGGTGACTTAAACTGTGAAGGCTTACCTAGACTGAATGATGTGCTATTAGTGAAGGGTTTAACCTCTAATCTGATCAGCATTAGCCAACTTTGTGATCAAGACTTAAAGGTTAATTTCAACAAACAAGAGTGCATTGTTACTGATCAGAAAGATAAGATTCAGATGAGGGGCTGCAGATCCAAAGATAACTGCTATTTATGGGTTTCTGAAGAAGAAAGAAGTCTGACTTCTTGTCTTATGAGCTCAGAGGAAGAAGTCAAACTCTGGCACCAGAAGTTGGGACATCTGCATCTGAAAGGCATGAAAAAAATCCTAAGTACTGAAGCTATCAGAGGTGTACCTAATCTGAAGATCAATGAGGACAGTGTTTGTGGTGATTGTCAGATTGGTAAACAAACAAGAAAGTCTCATCCCAGATTAGTTCACCAGGTAACTACCAAAGTACTAGAACTTGTTCATATGGATTTAATGGGGCCTATGCAAGTAGAAAGTATTGGAGGAAAAAGATATGCTTTTGTAATGGTAGATGACTACTCAAGATATACATGGATCAGTTTTGTTAGAGAAAAGTCTGATACTTTTGAAGTATTTAAAGACTTGTGCATTCAATTACAAAGAGAAAAAGACTGTGGTATTGTCAGAATCAGAAGTGACCATGGCAAAGAATTTGAAAACAAGAGTTTCTCGGAATTCTGTGCTTCTGAAGGTATAAAACATGAGTTTTCTGCACCTATTACTCCTCAGCAAAATGGTGTAGTTGAGAGGAAGAATAGGACTTTAGCAGAATGTGCAAGAGTAATGCTGCATGCTAAGAAACTTCCATATATGTTCTGGGCTGAAGCAATGAACACTGCATGTTATATTCATAACAGAGTTACTTTGAAGAAGGGAACCACTTGTACCTTGTATGAATTATGGAAAGGAAGAAAGCCAACTGTGAAGTATTTTCATGTGTTTGGAAGCAGATGCTACATTTTGGCTGACAGGGAAAACAGAAGAAAACTGGATCCTAAGTCTGATTAGGGCATATTCCTGGGTTATTCAGTGAACAGCAGAGCTTATAGGGTGTTTAATTCAAGAACTAAAGTTGTGATGGAGTCCATTAATGTGGTAATTGATGATCTGACTGCTGAGAAAGATAGAAGTGAGTCTGAAGTTGTTCCAGAGTCTGAAGCCTCAGAAGAACAAACTTCAGAAGCTGAAAAGCATTCAGAGTCTGAAGAAGCAGAAGATCAACCAGATCAAGTTCCGAATGGTAAAGGGCCATCAATTAGAGTTCAGAAGGATCATCCTAAAGACTTAATCATTGGAAGCTTAGATCAAGGTGTCAGAACTAGGAGATCAGATGTTGCTGCTACTGATTCATGTTTTGTGTCAAAGGTTGAGCCTAAAAATGTGAAAGAAGCCCTAACTGATGAATTTTGGATTGAAGCAATGCAAGATGAGTTGAATCAATTCAAAAGGAGTGAAGTGTGGGATCTAGTTCCAAGACCTGAAGGGCTGAATGTGATTGGGACTAAGTGGATATTCAAGAATAAGACAGATGAAAATGGTACTGTAGTCAGAAACAAAGCAAGGTTGGTTGCTCAGGGCTATACTCAAGTAGAGGGATTGGATTTTGATGAGACCTTTGCACCAGTGGCCAGACTAGAATCCATAAGACTACTGTTGGGTGTCTCATGCATTCTCAAGTTCAAGCTATTTCAGATGGATGTGAAGAGTGCATTTCTGAATGGATATCTGCAAGAAGAAGTGTATGTTGAACAGCCTAAAGGATTTGTGGATCATAATTGTCCTAATCATGTTTACAAACTGAAGAAGGCCTTGTATGGATTGAAGCAAGCACCAAGAGCATGGTATGAAAGATTAACTCAGTTTCTTGTGGCTCAAGGTTACAGAAAAGGAGGTTCTGATAAGACATTGTTTGTGAAAGATGAAAATGGGAGTCTGATGATTGCTCAGATTTATGTGGATGATATAGTGTTTGGAGGGATGTCTCAGGAGATGGTCAAACTGTTTGTTCAGCAAATGCAATCAGAATTTGAAATGAGTTTAGTTGGTGAACTGACATACTTTCTTGGGTTACAAGTCAAGCAAATGGAAGATACAATCTTCATTTCTCAAAGTAAATATGCCAAGAACATAGTGAAGAAGTTTGGAATGGAATCAGCTGCTCATAAGAAGACACCAGCTGCTACTCATCTGAAGCTAACCAAAGATGAACATGGAGTATCAGTTGATCAAAGTCAGTACAGAAGCATGATAGGGAGCCTATTGTATTTAACTGCAAGCAGACCTGATATCACTTATGCTGTTGGGGTATGTGCAAGATATCAAGCTGATCCTAAGATGAGTCATCTGACACAAGTTAAAAGGATCCTGAAATATGTGAATAGCACAAGTGACTATGGAATCATGTATTCACATAGTTCAAGTTCTGAACTGATGGGATATTGTGATGCTGACTGGGCTGGAAGTGCTGATGACAGGAAGAGCACCTCAGGAGGTTGTTTCTTTTTAGGAAATAACTTAATATCTTGGTTCAGCAAGAAACAAAACTGTGTTTCATTGTCAACTGCTGAAGCTGAGTATATTGCTGCTGGGAGTAGTTGTTCACAACTGGTTTGGATGAAACAGATGCTGGAGGAGTACAACTTGAAACAAGGTGTTATGACATTGTTCTGTGACAATTTGAGTGCAATCAACATCTCTAAGAATCCAATTCAGCACAGTAGAACCAAACACATAGACATCAGACACCATTTTATCAGAAACCTTGTGGAGGACAAAGTTATTCAGCTGGAACATGTAGCTACTGAAGAACAAGTTGCTGACATTTTCACAAAGGCCTTGGATGCTAAACAGTTTGAAAACTTAAGGAGCAAGTTAGGTGTGTGCTTACATGAAGAATTCTAGCAATTAAAGCAAACTGGATGTGAGGAAGATAGAGTACCTGCCAGCTTTGTTAGTGCTAAGTGTAATGCTGTTTTTGATACTGAGTCTGAGATAGAAGTTGAAGATGTTTGTGCAGTTTTCCTTCACTATTTGAAGTCTGAGTTTTGTCAAAATTTTGTGGCTAAAAAGGGGGAGAAAATTATGTATTGTGTTGGCTTTGATACTAAAAATCTTATGCAAAGTATTGCTGCTCAGAAGTTTTGTGTGAAGCTCAGTGTTCAGATTCAATATAAGAAGAGCTGTCAAGATGATAGTGAGGGGGAGTATGTGTCTCAGGGGGAGTACAAGTTTGTTATGATCCTGAGTGTTTTTGTGTTGAAGAGTGGTCCTGAAGATCAAGTGTGCTCTGAAGTGTGGTTCTGAAGAACAATTGAACTTTGGTTTATGCTCTGATACCTTTTATCACTGCAGTTCAGTAGTAAGGGGGAGTTTTGTTTGTGAAGCTTCAGGGGGAGTATTATGTTGTTCAGGATCAGTAGCTCTGATACCTTGGAGTAGCTCTGATACCTTGTTTGTGATGATCAGGAGCTGATCAGTAGGTTATGTGTGCTTCAGTAGCTGATATGAACTGAAGCTGGTTTGTGTTTCTCATGATAGTCATAAATGAATCCGCTGCTATTTACTATGTTATGATTGATTATTGTGGAGTTCTTCCTTGCTGGGTTGATTTTAAGGGAGATTGAAGAACTTGGATGGTTTTAGCCAAAAATTTGCCAAAGGGGGAGATTGTTGAGTCATTTGGTTGGCTGCATATTTTGGCAAAACCAAAGTGTTGAATAGAAGCATCTCCATGATTAGAACATTTCTTCAGTTGGAAGTTTTCTCATTTGAAGCTGTTCAGAAGCTCAAAATTACATCAGAAGTTGAATGCTCATCAGAAGCACTGTAGCACTTCAGAAGCTGATTCAGGTTCTGAAGTCCAGCGTTGACTTATGTTGACTTCATCAGAAGCTGGTTATTTTCAAGGTTTTTCCATGCGAATCTTTGCAAGATTTATTGAGGATTTATCCACGCATATGGCTTCTAGAATGCTGATTTATTTGGAGAAGATTTTATTGAAGATTTGGTTCAAAGATATGAAATTCATATTTTCCTGTTATAATCTTTAAAAGATTCAATGCAGTTTTATTTGTTACATTATTGGACCAATCTTATTTCAGTAACAAATCAAATCAGAAGATTAGTTTGTTATTTATGCTGCAAGACTGAAGGCTATATAAAGAGGAGGGCTGCTGCTATTCAAGAGACACGAATTAGAGAGAAAAATTCAGAGAAAAGAGTCTTAGAGTTTTTAAGCTTTTAGCTTTATTTGTGCACCACTCTTTTGAGTTGGTTTAGGTGTTTTGATTGAGTTGTAATCACTCTAAGCCTGTAGGTACGAGTGAAGTCAGATGTATTGAAGTTGTTCTTCAAAACAGAGTAGTTTTTGTTAAGGGGTTCAGCAACAGGTTTGTTACTTGAATAGGAAGTTAGTGGTCTCTAATACTCAACGTGTTGGGTAGAATTCAAGACTAGGAGGAAGTTAATTGCTTAGGCTGGGAACTGGGAGTCTGTGTCTTGAGTCATAAGGATTAATTCCTATAGTGGAATTCCTTCCTGGATTGGTATCCCCCAGAGTAGGAGGTGTTTACTCCGAACTGGGTTAACAAACCTTGTGTGTTTTTAGCTTTCCTGCACTTTATATTCCTGCTGATTATTTGCTTTTATAATTGTGCTAAGTTCTGATCAGAACCTGCTAAGTTTTTTAATCAGAACCAGAACCTGTTAAGTATCTTTGCCTGGCCAGAATTTCACCTAGGTTTCCCCTTGATCGCGAAATATGTAGAGAAAGCCGGCGATCGTAGGTATCCCCAAGATCGCTAAGAGTAGGCACGGCGACCCTAGGATTCCCCGTGGTTGCCAACAGTAGGTTGGGCTGGAGCTCACTGAGACATTATGTCTCATACCAATCCTTCTGGTGCAGGTTTTGCAGGTTAGCAAGAGTTTTCAGAGGAAGATCTTCAGGAAGACGCTGGATTGAGTGCAGATGCTCGTCAAGGACAAGCTCAGAAGGTTGACAGATTATTTAAGTATATGAGAGTATAATTGTAACTGACATTTGGATATATGTATAAACGAGCCATTTGTACTCATTCGGTAGTTTTGTATTGTATTTATTATTGAAAATTTTAATGTATCCGATATCAGATTGATGCACATGCTAAATATTCTAGATAATTTAGTATGGGTGTTACATGTTTAGGGACGAATTGGGTGAGTTGGGGGGGTCGAAATCGGAGCCGGGGAAGCTCCCATGGTGGAAAATTACAAAATCTGCGTTCTGATGCTGACAGAATCGTGACGCGATTTTGGCACAACGTGTTGACCATTTTAAGTTCCGAATTGAGCTTAGGTGTCTTCATAAAAGTTGTAGATATAGATGTTAGCTTTTATGTGGCTTTCGAGTGACCTCATTTAGACATCCACAACTCGATTTATGGTCATATTACTACACAGGGGTCGGCACGGTCGTGCACTCTGCCCAGGTTTAGGAAACGAAACATTTCCACCCCTCTCTGTCCCGAATTGGACTTAGGTCCCTTCATGAAAGTTTTAGATGTAGATGTCAGCTTTCATTTCCCTTTGGTTTGAATCCATTTGGATCTCTAGAACTTGAGTTATGAATAAACTATTGTAGCTGGGTCATGCTGCGATATGAATAGTAAGTCTAAGAAAGCTGTTAGCGTGAAAAGTAAGTGTATACTAGGGTTCCGAACCTTTAAACATAAATGAAGGGAGTCTAGTCTGGTGTCTTAAGGGTAGTTCCCCAACCCCTTAAGGAATTAATACCTGGAAGAACTTTAGGGTGTTAGAGACAAATCCAAGAAGAAATAAAGAGAGAGGAGTAGGATAGTGAATGGTGAGAATGAAAGCGCCTAGATAATGAAGTTGCTAATGACGTTGACTACTGAATATATAAATATGATGAAGTTGGTGAAGCGTACTCGTAATGATGATGTTGATTATATAAATGATGTGAGTGACGATGTATATTCATGATGACAACGTTTTCTTATGCTGATGATGTGAATAACGACGATATGTTTTGTTCCGGTGTTGTGAAAAATAGGAAGAGTTTGCATCTAAGACTGTAAGCTTTTGTTGATGTGTTGACATTTAATACTTGATGAGTCTTGAGCCTAAAAAGATGAAGTAGTTTAAGCAGTAGAAGGAGAAGTGTGAGGGATGTAGATGAGTAGTTCACGACGGAGTGATAACGACAGGATTAATCCATTGGGGTATTTTTAAAAGGTCTAATATTGTAAGCTGATTAAGAGAGTATCAAATATGAAGAGATAAAGAAGTGAAAAGACACGATGATAAGAAGGGATATAACGTAGGTGCCTTCCGAGTAAGTGATGAAGTTAAATATAATCTTCTTAAACAAATAATGAGCTTAGGAATATTGTTAAGTTAAAGAGTAAAAGAGTCAAGGTAATTAAGGAACTTAAGATGAATGTTAGGTAGGAACATATAAGGTGTGTATTGAGTAGTGAAAGATAATAGGAATGAGGATAGCGGTGAATAAGACGGGAATTGATTAGAAGAGAGCGAGGTGAATAGGAAAGAAGATAAGAGGTAATAGACATAATGTTTGACGATAATAATAATGACCGGTATCGAGAGAATAAAACCTTAAATTATAATGAAGTTTTAGTGAGGAAAGTTGCTGACGTAGAAAGTATCGATAAGGTGAGATAATAACTTTGAATTAGAATGAAATTAAGATTAGGGGAATGGTCGAGGTTATAGATGACGACAAATGTGAGAGGGGGATTAAGGTATAAAGTCGTAATAATGAGAAGGATAAGTAGGAAAGAGTTATTGACGATGGTGAGGTGAAACCTAGTTGTATAGAGAGAGGAGACGTTATATGTAATGTTAATGGAGAAGTAAACATCTTAAAACTAAGAAGGAGGAATAGGGTGTGCTATCAGGATAAAATATCTAGAGAGCCTAGAATAGACGAGAGAATAGAGCATGTCCGTAAGATGAATAATAAAATAAAATAGAGGGTTGTTGACGTAGAAATGAGTCGTGCTTAAGGGTTGGATTGATGAGGAGATAATGTAAAGATATAGACGGTAATAGAGAGTAATGATGACGAATCATATGACTATGACAAAGAGTGATGACGATTGATATTATATACAAGTGTATAAATAAATATGATGAGAAATGATGATACTTGAGTTAATATGATGATGAGAGTGATGATGTTTATATTATAATGATGATGAGAATGATGATGTCTATATTACTATGACGATGAGAATGATGATGTATATATTATAATGATGATGAGAATGACGATGTCTATATTATTTTGATGATGATAATGATGATGTTTATTTATGAAGACGATGAGAATGATGACGGTGTGTTTTGCATTGATGTTGTGCATATTAGGGAGAGTCTTGCATTTATGAATGTGAATTCATGATGATGTGATGATGTGTAATACCTGATGAGTCTGTCACCATGCATGCATATATAGTCTTGTCTAGGAATTATGAAGATTAAATGACGATGAAAGTCCAGTAACATATCTCTGGCAATTTATGACGACGAAAGTCCAGTAACATATCTCTGGCAAATTATGACGACGATAGGTGTGGTACCACATTCATATAGGTCTTAGGGTGAGTCCATATGCATTTAAATGATGATACTTATACTTGGTGTTTTTAAGTGTGAATTGAATGAGATGATGATATGTATGATTAGTTGAGAAGAATATAATAAATGTTGATGATCATATGACGACAGAATATTGTTATTTTTGTATTATAATGTTGTGCGTGCTTTTCCCTAATATTATGTTACGGCAGGATTTCTCACCCCTTTGTTGTTGTTGTGTTGTTTTCTTTGTGGTGATTGTACTCCCGGGTACAGACACTCAGGTTGAGGAAGTTTAGCTGTGGGACGACTTAGAAGGTGGAGATGGAATATTTTATTTAGTAATCAATTAAGCATGTAGTCGCTACGAGCTCTGATTCTTGTAACACCAGGGTTGGGGTTGACGTTGAAATTATTTGTTTTTAAGTCGAGAACTTCGAAATATTGTTATTTCTATTTATGATGTTGAATAACAACGATAATCAATATTAATGAAATCAATGAAATGTTTTCTGCTGTTGAAATTATTATTTAAAGAAAGTGTTTATGTTATATGTGATATATTGACGAGTTTTGTAACATCCTCTTTATTAAATATATAATTATTATTTAATAATTATCGTCGGGAAATAGGGTGTTACACTTATCATATTCTAACTTTTAAACTTAAACTTATACTTAGTGATCTGGGGACATCCTATGATCACTTTCTTTCTCTGCTGACTATTGTCATATTCTCATAATAATTCATAAGTATTAATATACATCATTCTTAATTATGAAGTTAGTAAGTCAGCGTTGAACAAACAATAATTATCTGAGTTCATTTTACGGAGTGCATCCGGGTGGAGTAACCCCGAAGTACATCTCCCTTCTTACCGGTGAAAATTCCTATCATATCAGGCTAACACCGGACTCCTCTTATCTTTGTGTGGCTGCTCTCGCGAGCGGTAACTTCACCGTCCCAGCTGCCATTTAAGGCGGTAACTTCACGGGGACCCCCTGTATACTAACTAACGAGCAGACAGGAGACACATTAACTTTATAGACTTGGATTTGTAGCTGCCCTCACGAGTGGTAACTTCACCGTTCCGGCTGCCATTTAAGGCGGTAACTTCACAGGAACCCCTCGTATACTAACTAGCGAGCATACGAGAGACACATCAAGCCCATTTAATTACTTTGTTCTTATTCTTTATATATATATAATTTATAACTTTAACTTATGCATATCTGATGCATTCTTTGAGTATTCATTCTTAAAGCTTAACCTATAAATAGGCTCTTAACCTTGATCAATGGATCATTCTTATTCTCATTAATTCTTAACTTTCGTACTTAAAAGTACGTCTAATAATTGCTATAAGCTTTTGCATACTTAATGCATTCTTGAATGCTTAACCTATTAAAAAGGTTCTTAACTATGGACATAGGTTCAATCTTGTGCTTAGTACCTGATGAGTACCATTCTAAATCTCTCTAACCTATAG
Source organism: Medicago ruthenica (assembly GCA_018208015.1). Taxonomy (NCBI): domain Eukaryota; kingdom Viridiplantae; phylum Streptophyta; class Magnoliopsida; order Fabales; family Fabaceae; genus Medicago; species Medicago ruthenica. The sequence goes on from WNNG01000476.1 coordinate 197,564, forward strand.
TAGGTTCTTGACTTATCGTTCTCATAAGTCATTCTTAGGGCTTACTTAAACATTAAACCTTAGTTCATGAATTTCCAAGCCGTGCGTAATCTTTGCTCATATGATTTCTCAACCAATGGAAGTCTTTAGAATGTACTAAAATGGTGGTTAATGTTCTTAGATTGTATTAGGAGAAAACATTTGCAAAAAGCCTTGTCCACGCGCACCAGAACCCCCAGAACAGCTCAACTATGTTGTGCTGTTCTGGCTTGGTCGCTACAAGCGCCAAGCTGGTCGCTACAAGCGCCACTGGTCGCTACAAGCGCCAAGCTGGTCGCTACAAGCGCCAGTAGGCAGGGAGAAATCCTGCCTGGTTGCTACAAGCGACGGTTGGTCGCTGTAGCGACCATGACAGCACCAGTCATGTATAAAAATGCATTTTTCCACCATTTTTGCCCATTCAAAGATACCCAAGCTTCCTAAACATGCTAGGAATGATTTTCCTTCATAAAATAACAATTTTAAACATATATGAGCAAGGATTGAGCAAGCAAGGATTTAGGGTAAAATTCTATAACTTTTCTTAAATTGTAAAACACATAAACTCACTCTAGGAGGGTTCTAAAACCCAAGAGAGCTCACCTTAATCTTCAATTGGTGCCTGCTAGCTTGAATTCAGAAACCCTAGCTTGTTCCTTTCCTTGATTCTTCCTTGTTTCTTCTTTATTGTTCTACCTTTTCACAAACCAACTTGCTAGGAACCTTCACAAGAATTTGGGTGAAAGCTTGATGGATTAGGGTAAGAGTGAGGGGGCGTGAGAGTGAGAGAATGAGGGAGAGGGAGGGCTGATTTTGGGAGTGAAGGGAGAAAATGAGAAATGGCAAGAGAAAATATCTTGTTCCCTTATTAAATGAATCTCCCCAATTCAAATAATTTCCATTTTGCCATTGCCATATATTACAAAATTGCCATGCTTCTTGATAGCTTCTAATACTGATAATTGATACTTATAAGCGGGATATTACAATCTACCCCCCTTAAAGAAATTTCGTCCTCGAAATTTAGAATCCATCTTGAAATCACATATTAAAAGATTCTTAATACTTAGTTTCCCTATTAGCCAATTCTCTGCTTAACGTGTTTATCGAAATCCCATGGTTTCCAACTCTTTAATTCGAAAGTAGTCGGGAATCTCTCATACTACTTCCTCTACTAGCCAAAACTCCAGTCTGTCTTGCTTGGATTTTCCAACTCTATATGTCGAATATACTCGACAACTTTTCCTTGACCGAGAGGCTTGATGTTTATTACATAACTCTTACGAAAAAGGATATGTGGTTGTCTGAACCATGTTATCCTTTTCACTTGACTATGTTCCTCGTTCGACTCACTTCTTACAATTCCAACTTAATGTTACTAACCCTCAAATACTTTACTGGATAATCTTATCCTCCTTGAATACTAATTCCAATGAATTCTTGTCTTTATCTTTCGTCTCATACGACGACATCATACTCATAGTCATATATCGTACCTTCCCATATAGAATCATTCTTACACCGAACATCTGATATGGTGTACTCACATGCAAATGCAAGGATCATTCCAACTTCATTACTATCATAAATACAAGCAGGAGTTTCACCTCTAGCACCTGTTCCTTTCTTCCTGACATCACAATGTGCTACTTATCACAATCCCAATCATTACCCTCACTATGAAAATCTCAAAGATTTGCGGAATTCTTACAGATTACTCCTGTTCCGCTCCAATTGGTCTACGACGTCTCTTATCTTAATAACTTAGAAATCATTCTTCTTTACTAGAAGTTTGATGATCTCCCACAATTTATGTCACAACTTATTCTTGTGTTCTAGCCGTAGGGTAAATATTCCTACACCGATAATCCCAAACTCATAGGAGTTTAGTCCAAGTGATGAGTGGTATAAGTCGTCTCACCTATTATCATATAGTACAATTCATAGCACCTAATTTTTCATACATGACTGAGTACGTGTACTCTACTAACGGGTACATAGTACATCACATCATCCTTGTCCGACTAACGGGACATTATTCTTGATCTAAACATATTTGAAACGCTACCCCATCATTTAGGAATCTTTTCTTACTCTTAACTCATCTTGTAACATCCGGGATTTGCCTTTCAACTGGCTCGCCAGGTTTGCCCCGCCAATGTTACTAGTATTTATTTCTTGAGTATATAACAACCCATAAATTATTGTTACATTCTATCGGTGTTAAAACTTATTCCGTTCAAAGACAACCTTCGTTTTCGAAAGAAAACTCTATTCTGGCTGCTACTCAAACAGCGCACTTAATCTCATCAATTCTTTAATCCTTTATTTACTTTCTGGATGTCAAATTTAAAATCCTTGAATATTCTTAGCTAAAACACGTTCGGTATCACAAACCTGGTACATACGGCATGTTATTATAACGTGGTTACAATGTGGAATAACTTACATGCCACCGCATTGCCGTTTCTGATCAATGCTTCAACCCACCAATATCATCTTACGAGTGCAACCTGCACTAATGCTATCTCATGCTCAATTCTCTTTAGACTAACTTACTATTCAAGTATACTTGATGTTGTTGAGCTAAAATAGCTAAACTACCATTTTAACGATAACTTCCATTGATTCAAACTTAGTGCTAGAATCACATCTTTCTTATTCCATTTCTCATGGGTTCGAGGTTTGAAATATCCATCAACTTAACTTCCAAAAATTTCTATTAGAACTTGTGATGTGTTCAAGTCGTCTATACTCTCTGCTATTCCGTATAATAAGAATTAAGCACTTAACATCTTCTCGTCCTCTAAGCCTCAGCTTAGCATTGTTCATTAATTCATTCCTGGATTACCACTCCGCTGCGCCACTCTGATTATCAACACTTGAGTTGGCATCGGAGGAAGACTTCACTATTGTCACTTTGTAACTACCGTAACAAAACCATCGGACGTTATCATTTCTCTTGCGACTTAAACCATCTGCTTAACTTACGAATTGGTCGTCACCTGACTTTATGTTTCCTTTCTTACATGGACCATATACTTACTTTCACGATAATACGCTAAAACCTATAAATGGTTTTCAGTAACTGTTACGAGCTCTACAATGCTCCTGCCAACAGCTTAAACACTGGTTCTAACTTTACTCTCCATATTCTGAACTTCTGTAACTATCTCTTGGCCAGCACATCATATATAATCATTAAACATTGCGGAGATCCGATTAAAAACATGCTTAGGGCAACTTAATTTACACACAATCACTTGTGGTAGCTTCTAATTACGACTTATGGTTTCTGGAGGTTCACCTCTTTCATACACGGAATCCACTGGGGTTTGAGTCCCATTACCAATCATTTTATCTTTATCCGTAAGAATTTCATATCCATAATCTTGTTCTTAACATCTGCATAACTCTGCCTATGGTTAAACAATCCGAAATCTATACCTTATTACCGCCCTCGGAAACTTATTGACACGAGGTGACCTCTTTCAGCTTCTAAAATAGTTGTGGAAGGAAACTCTTCAGTTAAGAACATATAACTCCTTAACATTAACCTTAATCTTAACCTTTCATATTCAAGACGATCCTTCGTATATCAAAATCTCAACATAGTTTCTCGGCTGAAATTCTGATCATCCTTTAAAGCTGGTCTACTTTAATCTTGAACTTGCCTTCTTCGACCAATCGAGGAAATTCAATACTGTTCATCCAATCAAGGGTGTTCAACTTAATTCATTCATCAGTCCGTCAAATTCCAACAATTTATTGTTCAATATCCACCCTACATTTAGTAAAATTTTCAGTTAAACTTAGCTTATTTCCAATCCCCTTACTAGTTGAACACATCTGAATATTTGATGCACACTTCCATCGTAGTCCTTAGGTTGCATACCATCATCTCTTCTTAATTCCCAAATCTAGCATTTATGGTTCGGGAGATGCGGCTGATCTGTCGGGGTTAATCTTACTTGCGTTTCATGCTCAAAGACCACACTTGAGTGGTTAGCTTCATTGTCCAGATAATTCACTTAATCCATAATTAATTCCCTTAACTGTCTGGACATTAAAATCTCATACGATACGAGTTCGATTCATCAACACTCTATCTTTGCTGAGAGTCTAGAGGTTTCAAACCGACCGATAATTCCACATTTCAAGTCTCTAGGTTTGGTACCACAATTCCTTAACTCTGTACTCAGAATTGATGCTTAATCCATACTTCACTTTAACTTCTCAAATTGCGGTTCCCGGCAAAGTTCCAAGTCATTCCTTAGAGTATCCCATAATTCCTTAGTCCTTATGTCTTCCGCAGACGAGGTATCGTCCTACGACGCGTCCAACTGGGTTAAGGTGCTTCACCTTACTCTTAAATATTCTTTATGTTTCTGAAACTTTGCCACTGACAGGCTTCGTTACTTACAGTTTGATAGCCACCATTTGGTATGAATACTTCTTCGCCAATTCCATCATAGAATTCTGTCTCCTTAGTCTTCGCTCTTCTTAAACTTCATCCCTCCTTGGTCACATTCAGCTCTCAGACATTTATCCTAACTGTCATATACTAGATTGAGTTGATCAGGCTCAACTAGATGTGACCTTTAGAACAACATCCGGAACCCAATGGTCCCACTACTTTTATTGAATTTTTAATGACCCAAGGCACGGTCTGAATCGACCTGCTCTGATACCAATTGTAACACTCATACTAAATTATCTAGAATATTTAGCATGTGTATTAATCTGATACTGGGTACATTAAAATTTTCAATAATAATAATACATACATCTGAATGAGTACAAGTTGACTCGTTAATACAGTTATCCAAATATCTTAAATTACACTTTCATATACATATATACATAATCTGAAAACCTCCTGAGCTTGTCCTCATCGAGCAACTGCACTTCATCCAGCGTCTTCTTGGAGAATATCATCATGAACATCTCTTGATCACCTGAAAACCTGCACCAGAAGGATTGGGATGAGACTTAATGTCTTAGTGAGCTCCAGCCCATCCTACTGTTGGCAACCTCGGGGGAAACCTAGGGTCGCCGTGCCTACTCTTAGCGATCTTGGGGATACCTATGATCGCCGTCTTTCTCTACATATTTCGCGATCAAGGGGAAAACTTAGGATCGCTACTTGTCTTAATCATGTCTTATCATATTCTAACTTTTAAACTTAAACTTATACTTAGTGATCTGGGGACATCCTATGATCACTTTCTTTCTCTGCTGACTATTGTCATATTCTCATAATAATTCATAAGTATTAATATACATCATTCTTAATTATGAAGTTAGTAAGTCAGCGTTGAACAAACAATAATTATCTGAGTTCATTTTACGGAGTGCATCCGGGTGGAGTAACCCCGAAGTACATCTCCCTTCTTACCGGTGAAAATTCCTATCATATCAGGCTAACACCGAACTCCTCTTATCTTTGTGTGGCTACTCTCGCAAGCGGTAACTTCACCGTCCCAGCTGCCATTTAAGGCGGTAACTTCACGGGGACCCCCTGTATACTAACTAACGAGCAGACAGGAGACACATTAACTTTATAGACTTGGATTTGTAGCTGTCCTCACGAGTGGTAACTTCACCGTTCCGGCTGCCATTTAAGGCGGTAACTTCACAGGAACCCCTCGTATACTAACTAGCGAGCATACGAGAGACACATCAAGCCCATTTAATTACTTTGTTCTTATTCTTTATATATATATATATATATATATAATTTATAACTTTAACTTATGCATATCTGATGCATTCTTTGAGTATTCATTCTTAAAGCTTAACCTATAAATAGGCTCTTAACCTTGATCAATGGATCATTCTTATTCTCATTAATTCTTAACTTTCATACTTAAAAGTATGTCTAATAATTGCTATAAGCTTTTGCATACTTAATGCATTCTTGAATGCTTAACCTATTAAAAAGGTTCTTAACTATGGACATAGGTTCAATCTTGTGCTTAGTACCTGATGAGTACCATTCTAAATCTCTCTAACCTATAGTAGGTTCTTGACTTATCGTTCTCATAAGTCATTCTTAGGGCTTACTTAAACATTAAACCTTAGTTCATGAATTTCCAAGCCTTGCGTAATCTTTGCTCATATGATTTCTCAACCAATGGAAGTCTTTAGAATGTACTAAAATGGTGGTTAATGTTCTTAGATTGTATTAGGAGAAAACATTTGCAAAAAGCCTTGCCCGCGCGCACCAGAACCCCCAGGACAGCTCAACTATGTTGTGTTGTTCTGGCTTGGTCGCCACAAGCGCCAAGCTGGTCGCTACAAGCGCCACTGGTCGCTACAAGCACCAAGCTGGTCGCTACAAGCGCCAGTAGGCAGGGAGAAATCCTGCCTGGTCGCTACAAGCGACGGTTGGTCGCTGTAGCGACCATGACAGCACCAGTCATGTATAAAAATGCATTTTTCCACCATTTTTGCCCATTCAAAGATACCCAAGCTTCCTAAACATGCTAGGAATGATTTTCCTTCATAAAATAACAATTTTAAACATATATGAGCAAGGATTGAGCAAGCAAGGATTTAGGGTAAAATTCTATAACTTTTCTTAAATTGTAAAACACATAAACTCACTCTAGGAGGGTTCTAAAACCCAAGAGAGCTCACCTTGTTTCTTCTTTATTGTTCTACCTTTTCACAAACCAACTTGCTAGCAACCTTCACAAGAATTTGGGTGAAAGCTTGATGGATTAGGGTAAGAGTGAGGGGGCGTGAGAGTGAGAGAATGTGGGAGAGGGAGGGCTGATTTTGGGAGTGAAGGGAGAAAATGAGAAATGGCAAGAGAAAATATCTTGTTCCCTTATTAAATGAATCTCCCCAATTCAAATAATTTCCATTTTGCCATTGCCATATATTACAAAATTGCCATGCTTCTTGATAGCTTCTAATACTGATAATTGAGACTTATAAGCGGGATATTACATAACACCTGATGTGTAATTATTTTCTATAAATAAATAAACTTAAACCATATATGTAACATCCCATATGACTTTAAGTATTATCGACTGACCCCATAAACCAACACGAGTTCTTTCAGCGTGCTTTGTCCTCAATCGCACAATTTTCGGAAAACTTTCCTGAAGGTCACCCATCCCAAAATTGATCCAAGTCAAGCACACTTAACTGTGGAGTTCTTATCGTCCGGGCTACTTAAAAGAAGATGCATCTTGTTGGTATAGGTAGTATCAAACAATTCTTATAAGTCTTCCTTCAACCATGCAGTCTCATACCTACACGACGTCAGGAACCATCTCATTCCAATGTGAATACGGTTGCTTAGAAGATGCCAGGAGCCGCTCATTGCCATGCCCTGTGCATCGGCGATCACTCCCCGCCCTTGTAAGCCTCAGGCATTGCAATATATATGTAAATTTCAAACAAAAAGTGGTTTTCTCCGTGATGTTGTTACACCATACGTCAGTGAACAAGATCAATATACTCATGTTGGTCAAATACTTAACTGAAATATTGCTCATGGTATCCCTTTTTTGAAAGAATTTTATAGAATGAACATTGTTTTATTTCAGATGTCTCCAAGTCCAAAAAATTTCGTAAAAATCACTGTATTTAGTTGTTTATTATACTTGTTCTACGGTGTAGACCAGTTCTCCTAATACTCTAAAATTGATTTTTGTTCTTGGGTATGATTTATGTCCTCCCTAAAATAAAATTCCTTCAATAGTAATATTATTTGTTGCGCGCACACACATATTTAAAGAAACATTTCAAAGAAAAAAAGCTTGAATAAAAAATTATAAAGTATACAAATTGCTAAAATAAATTTGAGAATTGTAATTCTAAATGAAACTTTTGTTTTTTTGTTTGATTTAATTATTAAAAAAATATTAAAATCAATTTTAGATAAAAAAAATTGATTTGAGACTAATATTTCAAATTACGAACATTCACATTTTATTAATTACAGCGGAAATAATGGTCATTACAACTATCCTTGAGGGGATTGGAACTATGCATACACCTTAAGGTTACAACACTAACTTTTAAAAAGGGAGCTAGCGCCTAAAATGCAAACAAGGCTATTCACGGAAATGTTTAAAAAATTATTTTAACTTGTTGAATTGAACTAATATCACGAAACATTATTTTGTCTCACTGGTAATTCATCATTTAAATTAAATAGAGGGTCGTGATTTCTTTAAACTAGAAGTTATAAATAGTATAACGGCACCTCTAATAATGGTTTAAAATTTGAAATAATTTAGACATTTATCCATGTTATGTTATCTTAACGATCATATCTATGAAATATAGATTATTTATATATTTTTGTCCCAGTTGTTTGACGTTACAACTTTACCTATATTTTTAAGTATCATATAAAACATTAAAATAAAAGGACATGTAAGTGTTAGAAAAATAAGAAATTTATAAAAGTATTTTTATATAGAATGTATTCAATTATAACTTTAAATCCTTTGAGCTCAATTTGACACACTATCTGTGTATAAAGTTTAAGATTGGCACCCCAACTAGGACATGCATCAAGAGTAGCGAGGAACTTTTAATCCATTTATATAGTATTTTTTTATTTTGTAAGCGAGGAGCAAGGACATGCATCAAGAGTAAACAACGACATCCCAACTAGGTTGGCACCCCACAAAACCTCCATCCTATACAGTTTAAGATTGTCAACCAACCATATAGAAATCATATATGTGACTTTAGAAGTAGTTATGATTAAAGGCAAATGTTTTTAACGATCTAACGAATATGATTGATTGACAATGTAAAAACCCTTCACATATGTAGTGCAAATATTATTAAATCTTTATTTATTGAATTTTTACCATTCAAATTTTATAAAAGATATATAATTATATGGTCTTAGTATTTCTGTTGTGTGATTTAATCAGGGAAACAACGTATTAAGCTTCAAAACAATGGAATCAAAATATGGAAGGTAATGAAATAAATTCATTTTCAATTAATAATAAAATTTTGAAAAATTAACCAAAATTAAATGGTTGTTACAATTTTTCAGTTTTCTTGTTGCTACATTTATAGTTATCTTGGTAAATCTTCGATGTTTCTTTACAGTTTGCAAGTCCATATTGTAGAATCATTGAACCCTGCACAAAAATGAAAAAAAAAAGGTTTAGAACAAAAAAAAATCTGCTAGCAATTAAATAATACTTAGGCTTTTTGTGTTGGTAGGAGAAATGTCAGGTTAGATTATAAGGAGTTATTGGTTTTAACTCGTTCCATTTAAAAAAACAATTATTAACTAACTTTTGATATTTTAAAAAACAATATATGCATATGTGTGAGAAAAACTTATGTGTTGCAATCAACACTTGGATCAAATGGGACACTGAGAGTAATGTTGCAAAGTTGTGGTAGTTGTCTTGATCTATCAGAGTTAACTCCAAATCTTGATGCAGCAGGTTTGAGACAATTACACACATCCCTCCTAATCTGAGTGGTGTCAACCTTTTGATTTAAGTCATTTGCTCCTGCACAACAATAACTAGTTGGTGTAGCAGGGCCAACACCCTGCAAGAAAGGAAGACATGGCAACAACGAAAAAAGAGATGAAGTGCACCTCACGTCATCAATTTGGCGTGCATCCAATGTTGTTACTAGCATGCCTAAAACCATCACAAGCATAGAAAGAGAAATAAATTTCTTGCCCGCCATTTTAATTTAAATAAATTGCCTAGGATCTTATACGAGTATTAAATTTTCGTATTGGATACATTAATTTACAATACAAAAGTTCAAACAAAATATCACATCACATGTAACATTACAAACCCAAAGTTTATACAAATCCTTTTTGTTACAAGTACATCAAAATACAACCATATAATACAGTCCAACTATAAAACTTAACATATAACATCAGCACGATCAGTCCAAAGCTTTTTCCTTACCCTTGTTGCGTGCTGTCTGAGATCCTGCCTGTGAACCTGCACCAGAAGGAATGGGATGAGACATAATGTCTCAGTGAGCTCTACCCAACCTACTGTTGGCAACCACAGGGAACCTAGGGTCGCCATGCCTACCTTGGCAATTTGGGGAAAAATTCTATAATCGCCAAGTCTTGTAACCCAGCCTATAACTTTAACTATAATCTATCTGAACTATAAAATTTCCTGTAACTATGACTTTAACTATAACTGTATAACATAAAGCATATAAAGTGTTTTATGTTAGCTGTTAGCGTTGAACAAACAATTAATCTGAGTTCATTTTACGGAGTGCGGCCCGGGTGGAGTAACCCCGAGGACAACTCCCTATGACCCGATGAAACTCCTGACAATCAGGCTAACACCGGACTCCCTATGAAATTGCATGTGGACAATCCTCTCGGAGAAGTCCCATCCGGCGAATCCCGGAGTCTGCTGAACATGCCTTTGACTTTGAAATATTATTATTCTTTAACTTTGATAAAAGAGTGTATATAGAAATATACATATCTATTACTTTGATCATATAAGCAATTCCTGTAAATCTTAACCTATAACACATGGTATTTGGCTTATCGTTCTCATAAGCCACCTGTAATTGTTGGAGAACCAACACTATAAACTTTAAGTGAAACTATGATTGATAAACCATTCCTATCACTTTGTATCCTGATGGGGATACAACTATAAACTTGATTCTCATCCTATAACTCTTGTTTTCCTATCAAGGAATTCGGCATATCGTTGTCATATGCCGCTATAAGAATTTACCTATTCGATAAACCTCCTTCCCTACATTTCCAAACCTTGCATAATTCTTGCTTCTATACTTTTATAACCAATGGGAGCATTTAGAATGAGTTAAAATGGTGGGTTAAGTTTCCAAAATGTATGATAAGAAATCAGTTGCAAAAAGCCAAGCCCGCGCGCACAAGGACCCCCAGAACAGCTCAACTAGGTTGTGCTGCCCTGGCTTGGTCGCTACAAGCGCCCTGCTGGTCGCTACAAGCGCCAGTAGACAGAACCTGGTCGCTACAAGCGCCCAGTTGGTCGCTACAAGCGCCCCTGGTCGCTACAAGCGCCAGTGTGGTCGCTACAAGCGACAGCCCGTCGCTACAGCGACCGTGACAGCACAGTCATGTATAAAAATGTGATTTTCCACCATTTTTGCCCATTCAAGGATACCCAAGCTTCCTAAACATGTTAAAAACGATTTTCCTTCATAAAACAACAATTAAAAACATTTACAAGCAAGGATTTTGGCTAGCAAGGAAATTAGGGCAAAAACTCTAAACTTTCTATAACTTTTCCTATGATGAAAAACACACAAAACTCACACTAGGAGGGTTCTAAAACCCAAGATGAGCTCACCCAAGATTGTTAGCAAGGCTGGCTAAGCTCCAAACCCAAAACTCCAACTTGTGAAATCTTCTTTTCCTTGGTTTTTGCCTAGCTTTTCTTGTTCCAAGTTTCTCCAAGACTTGAGTGCTTGAATCACAAGTGTTTAAGGAAGAATTGATGGATTAAGGGTGAAGGATAGGGAGGGACGAAAATCTAGAGAGAAGGAGGAGGAATTTCTGATTTTAGAGAGAAGAAGAAAATGTGATAATTATGAAAAAGACTCATATTTATCCATTATATTCATGGTCTCTATATTTACGACTTTGCCATTCCAATACGTTTAATTCCTGTAACACTGTTAAATGCCTCACATAAGTGGGTTATTACACTCAACCCCCCTTAAAGAAATTTCGTCCTCGAAATTTAGAATTTACCTGTAAAAAGATGTGGATAACTCTCCTGCATCTCTGATTCCAATTCCCATGTAGCTTCACCGTAGGGAGAACCTTTCCATATAACTTTAACAATCGGAATCTCTTTGTTCCTTAATGCCTTGACATCACGTTCAATAATCCGTTCCGGTTCGGGCCGAAAAGTCAAATCCGATCTCAAGTCGATGGTTTCCAATTCTACTGGTTGGTGAGGATCAGGAATGAACTTCCTTAACTGTGAAACATGGAAAACATCATGTAATCCTGACATCGCCGGTGGCAGAGCCAATTGGTAAGCTGCTGGTCCGACTCGTTTAAGTATCTGAAATGGCCCAATAAATCTTGGACTCAATTTCTTTGTTCTGAAAACACCTCGTAATCCCAACTTAGGGGTGACTTTCAAGAAAACATGATCTCCCACTTCGAACTCTAGAGGTCGTCGCCTCTTATCTGCATAACTCTTCTGTCGACTCTGAGCAGTTCTGATCTTATCCTGAATGGATTTAATCTTTAAAGTGGTCTCTTGAATAATCTCAGGTCCCAGAATACTTTTATCTCCAACCTCTGACCAACAAAGCGGTGTCCTACACCTCCTGCCATACAATGCCTCATAGGGTGCCATTCCAATACTAGAATGGTAACTGTTATTATACGAAAATTCAATCAAAGGCAGATGATTATTCCAACTTCCTCCATCCTCTAAAATGCATGCACGTAGCATATCCTCTAACGTCTGGATGGTTCTCTCAGATTGTCCATCTGTTTGAGGATGATGGGACGTACTCAACTTTAACCTCGTTCCCAAAGCCTTTTGAAAAGCTTTCCAAAAATGCGAAGTAAAGATAGGATCTCTATCTGACACAATGCTGGTTGGAACACCATGTAGTTTCACAATCTCCGCTATGAACAATTCTGCATACTGAGCAGCCCTGTACGTAGTCCTAACCGGTAAAAAGTGAGCAGACTTAGTTAACCGGTCAACAACTACCCAAATCGAATCATGTCCCCGTTGAATCCGAGGTAACCCTGTCACAAAATCCATAGAGATCTCTTCCCATTTCCACTGAGGGATTTCCAATGGTACAAGCATCCCTGCAGGTTTCTGATGTTCAATCTTCACCTGTTGACACACAATACAACGCGATACGAATTCCGCAATATCGGTCTTCATCCCCGGCCACCAATAATCTTTCTTTAAATCTTGGTACATTTTAGTGGTACCTGGGTGAATACTGAAACTACTCTTGTGTGCCTCTTCCAAAATCAACCTTTTTAAATTAGCATCATTAGGAACACAAACTCTACCTTCAAACAGCAGAGTACCATCAGATGCCCTTGAAAACTCGGAATGCCCAATCCTCCTCTGAAGATCCATATCCGATTCTTGAGCTTGTGTGATTCTGGACCGCAAATCACAGGTAACATTTGATCTTTGCAACCAAGTGCCATTACCCATCTCAGTGACGCTGAGGTTAAGGTCTCTAAATTTCTCATACAAAACACAAGTGTGCATCAGCACTTCTGCCCTCATCAAAGATTTCCTGCTTAAGGCGTCAGCAACAACGTTCGCCTTCCCCGGGTGATACTTTAACTCAAAATCAAAATCCTTTAGGTATTCCATCCATCTTCTTTGTCTCATGTTTAATTCCCGTTGATCGAACAAATACTTTAGACTTTTGTGGTCACTGAACAATTCGAATTGTGCTCCATATAAATGGTGTCTCCATACTTTCAGAGCAAAAACTATAGCTGCCAATTCAAGGTCATGAGTGGGGTAATTCTCCTCGTGAGATTTAAGCTGCCGAGAAGCATAAGCTATAACATTACCTTCTTGCATGAGCACACTGCCTAGTCCCTTAGAGGACGCATCACAATAAACCACATATTTCTTTTCAGGGTCTGGTATTGCTAATACTGGAGCCTTGGATAATTTCTTCCTCAAAGTCCGGAAACTTTTCTCATAATCTTCGTCCCAGACGAAAGGCACATCTTTTCTTGTGAGGCGTGTCAAAGGTAAAGCAATCTGTGAAAATCTCATAATAAATCTTCGGTAGTAACCTGCTAAACCCAGGAAACTCCGAACCTCTGTTACATTTGCTGGTCTGGCCCAATTAAGGACGGCTTCGACTTTCGACGAGTCAACTGATACTCCTCCTTTAGAAATAACATGCCCCAAAAACTGGATTTCCGATAACCAAAATTCACATTTGCTGAATTTTGCATATAACTGATTTTCTCTGAGAATGTCCAAAACAATTCTCAAATGCTGGGCATGTTCCTGCGAGTCCTTTGAATAAATCAAGATATCATCAATGAAGATTACCACAAACTGATCCAGGTAAGGCTGGAAATTCTATTAATGTAGTCCATAAATACCGCTGGAGCATTAGTCACTCCAAAAGGCATCACCAAAAATTCATAATGTCCGTAACGTGTTCTGAACGCCGTCTTGGACACATCTGACGATTTGATACGAATCTGGTGGTATCCTGATCTGAGATCAATCTTTGAAAACACTGAGGCTCCTTTGAGTTGATCCAAAAGATCATCAATCCTCGGTAACGGATACTTATTCTTTATTGTTACTTTATTCAGCCGACGGTAGTCGATGCACAATCTCATACTACCATCCTTCTTTTTAACCAACAATACTGGTGCACCCCAAGGTGACACACTAGGCCTGATGAAATGTTTTTGAATTAAGTCTTCTAACTGAGACTTCAATTCCTTTAACTCTGATGGTGACATTCTATAAGGCGCCACTGATACTGGCTCTGATCCTGGAATGAGATCAATAGAAAACTCAACTTCCCGTTCAGGGGGTAAATTGCTTATCTCAGAAGGAAAAACATCTAAATAATCACTGACAACCGGAATGTCACTGGGACTCAGTTCTGACTCAAGTCACAGTAACCATTACATAAAAACCCCTATCCTGAGCACACATAAGCTGAGTAAGCTGATGAGTGCGGTTGATTAACTCTGATAAAGCCACACCTTCGGTCGTATCATCTGTAGGCATAAAGATACACTTTTCCGCACATCCAATGTATACGTGGTTAGCAGATAACCAATCCATTCCTAGGATCACATCAAGTTGTATCATGGGAAGACACACCAAATCTACGTAGTATGTCTTACTAGATACAGTGATCGGGATTTTCACATATAAAACTAGCTACAACTCCGCCCTCAGTAGCGGTAGATACCGTCATAGGAGGTATCAACGGTGACATAGACAATTGTAATGCTTCTACACACTTGTAAGAAATAAAGGAACATGTTGCACCACAATCAAAAAGCACTTTAACTGGAGTTTGGCCTAAGTAACACATACCGACAATTAAATCTTCATTTGCCAAAGCCTTCTGGCCATCAAGGGAATACACCCTGCCTTTACTTGTGTTGAGTATTTTGGTGTTGGCTGCATTGTTTGGCAAAACCAAGGTATTGAATAGAAGCTTCTCCATATGTAGAACATTTCTTCAGTTGGAAGTCTTTCATTTTGAAGCTGTTTAGAAGCTCAAAATTACATCAGAAGCTGAGTGCTCATCAGAAGCACTGTAGCACTTCAGAAGCTGATTCAGGTTCTGAAGTCCAGCGTTGACTTTTGTTGACCTCATCAGAAGCTGGGTTTTCAGAATTGTTTTGGCATGAATCTTTGCAAGATTGATCAAGGAATTATTCACGCGTATTGCTTCTAGAATGCTGATTTATTTGAAGAAGATTTTATTGAAGATTTGGTTCAAAGATATGAAATTCATATTTTCCTGTTATAATCTTTAAAAGATTAAGCACAGTTTTATTTGTTACATTATTGGACCAATCTTATTTCAGTAACAAATCAAATCAGAAGATTAGTTTTATTTTGCAAGACTGGAGGCTATATAAGGAGGAGGGGTGCTGCTATTCAAGCGATACAGATTTAGAGTTTAAGATCAGAGAATTGAGTCTTAGTGGTTTTTAAGCTTTTGCTTTATTTTTGTACGCCACTCATATGCTTTGAGTTGGTTTAGGATTGTTATTGAGTTGTAATTCATTCTAAGCCTCTAGGTACGAATGAAGTTGTGTTTTTGAAGTTTTCTGAAAAACAGAGTATTTTTGTTTAAGGGTTTCAGTAACAGGTTTGTTACTTGAATAGGAAGTTAGTGGTCTCTAATACTCAACGTGTTGGGTAGAATTCAAGACTAGGAGGAAGTTAATTGCTTAGGCTGGGAACTGGGAGTCAGTGTCTTGAGTCATAAGGATTAATTCCTATAGTGGAATTCCTTCCTGGATTGGTATCCCCCAGAGTAGGAGGTGTTTACTCCGAACTGGGTTAACAAATCTCTGTGCCTTTTTACTTTCTTGCACTTTAATTTGCTGCTTGTGTGTGTTTGTGTTTGTGCTCTGTTTTGCAAATTATTGTGTCCTGTGTGTTGTTCAGAACCTGTTTGGTTCAGAACCTGATTTCTCTTTAGTATTGCCTGGCCAGAATTTCAATTTGTTGTAGTTCCTTCAGCTCCACTCTTATTCTTTCTTTCTGGACAGTTAGCAAAAACGTGCCCCGGCTGCCTACACCAAAAACACACACCCGTTCGTCTCATGCATTCACCGCGATGTAATTTCCCACAGTATTTACAAGTGTCATTCGCCTGTGGTGAAAATGACTGTTTTCCCCTCTTAGGAGAGCCCTTAGGCTTATTTTCATGGTACCCATCTTGAAACTTGCCCTTTCTCTTTTCAAATAGTGCAGCTTTCTCTTTAGCGGTTTTGGCAAAACCCGCCTCAGCAACCAAACTATCGTGAACCATTTCATCATAGCTAGTATTCCTTTGAAGGCTCACTGCTGTATCAATCTCACCCCTCAACCCACGCCTATACTGATTCATCTTCCAGTTCTCATTAGCGGCATACTCGTTGTGAGAGGAGTAATACGACAATTCTTCAAACTTCTTTGTAAACTTGGTGACTGACATGCCACCTTGCTTCAACTCAAGGAACTCCTGTTCTTTCTTTACTTTATAGGACATCGGGATATACTTCTCTAGCATAGCTTCCTTGAAGTTATCCCAGTTAATCTCAACATCATTGGCTATCATTCGGCGTTGAGCAGATTCCCACCAATCTTCTGCTGCGCCTCTGAACTGGTTGGTTGCCAATAATACTTTACTCTCTTCTGGGCACCCCACCATCCGGAACACTTTCTCAATTTGCTTTAGCCATCTCTTGGCTTCTGGAGGCTCACCTTCTCCATTAAACTCTGGAGGGTGATTTCTGTTAAACTCCCGGAATGATGGATTTGCCACTGCTGGTGGTGGTTGTAGTACCCTAATTTTGTCCTACGCATTTTAAAACAAAAAATCAAAAAAATTCAAAGAGGGGAAAAAGTCAAAAGTCAACAAAAGTCAACAGAAAAGTCAACATTTCAAAAATGCTGACTTCGCAATGCGAAGCTCCCTTCGCACTGCGAAGTCTGCGATTTTTCTGCAGATTTTTGGTTTCTTGGATTTAATTCCAGAATTTGTTGCATATCATTTCCATAATTATTTTAGGTAGCATTCATGGCTAATTGGGCCAAGCAAAGCCAGAGTTGAAGGACTTGCCATTAATGCCAAGGTTGGAAGCTTTTTCTTCCAACCTAGCATGTGACAAGCAAGTGGGCTTGCCCTTGGGCAGCTCTAGTCCCTCCCAGGTGACCTGTTAACCACCACAAGGTTGCCAGCCACCTGCTTGATGACTTTCCTCCTGCTTGCTGCCCCTAAAACCAGTCAAACTAGCTGGGTTTTTTCACTTGAAAAGCCATGATTGCTACTCTGTTTTTGCAGCAGCTTTTCACCCCCTCACACCAGCCATAAGTAGCCTTTTCACCCCTCAATCTCTGCACAATACAGTGCACGTTTTCATTTATCAACCATTGAGATTGCAAGGATTGATCCCCAAGCATTAGCCAATTGCAAATCAGCTTTGTTCATCATCATTACCTTCTAGAATAAGTTGAATTTGTGGCTGAAATCAAGCTGTATCTTGCCTCTTGGTACAAGGCAGGGTTGCCTCTATCCATTGGCATTTAATGCAAAGGTATTCAGCTTGATCTTGGCCACAAATCAGCTGAATCAAAGGATTGTGTAATGATGACAAAGATTTGATCTTGGCCTATAAATAAGAGGCAATGCCCAAGGTTACAAACACTTCTAAAAAACACAGTTAACACAGCATTAAAAGAGCAGAAACTCTACTCATTTCAACCTACAAATCTCCCCAAACAACCAGCAAAAATCCATACACCACAAAGCTTTACAAAGTTCCAAGTTCATCACCAAATATTCAAACCTTTGTGAAAGCCTTCAACCAAATCAAATCAAGTGCAGCAGGAGCTTTGCTAAGGAGTTCTGTAAGTTACTAAGCTCTTTATCTTGCTTTTTTAATTGTGTTTGCATAGCCATTTTGGCTCAAAACTCTTTGTCCTAAAAAACCCCCTTTTGAACACAAAGGAAATCCCAAAGTTTGCAAAACCTTTGAACTAAGTTGTTGCATTCATTTCATTGCTATTTTCAAAGCTTTTCACTCCTCCTAAGGTTCTGAGGCTAGTTCAGAAGCTGCTTCTGAACAGAAGTTCAGAAGCAGCTTCTGGACTCAAATTTTCGCATACTTCGCAATGCGAAGGTCTGGTCGCAGTGCGACCATGACAGAATTCAGAACATGAATTCAGAAACCAATTTTTGAGGTTCTAACCCAAAGCTCAGAACCTAAGAGGTCTGAAACTCATTTTATTCAAACCATAACAAAGATTTTGCATGATATTGGCAAATTCACAAGTTCGAGCAACACTTTTTATATAACTTGCGAAACAAGTTACGCTCACAAACTTTCAAAACAAACTTGAGCAATAAGCTTAGTTCATCATTTTCAAAGCTAAACTTGAGCAATAACCTTGTTCATGATTTTCAATCAAACGTGAACTTGAGCCAAACTTGTTCACTTTTCAAAATCAAAATCAGACTTGAGCCGAACTTATGCATCATTCGCAAACTTGTGTTTTTTTTCATAAACTTGAACAACCTTTGTTCATAGGTTGCAACAACCAAGTGTTTTGTTCACTTTGGGATTTCTAAAGAGTTCAACCCAAAAACATGAATGAAAAAGGGATGGTGTGACGTATGTCTCTCCATCGCCCCGATTGTACGAATGCGTGACGTATGTCTCGTCGCTCGGACAATCGTCATTCCTTTTTAATATGTACAACCCTAACCAAACCAAATCTTGGCCCCTTGTGGTCAATCCAAGCCTTTTGGTCCCCCGTTGGCCATTAGACTCAACCCCTCGACTCGTTAGAGTCCACTCGGTCAATGTTCGACTCGTCCGAGTCTATTGTACCCGTTCTTGATCTCAGTGGATCAATCGAACAATCGCCCGACTCTTCGGAGTCCACTCGGTCAATGTTTGACTTATATGAGTCCATTGTACCTCTCTTGGTCCCATAGCGACCAATTCAACCCTCTACCCTAACGGACGTACCTTTTAACAATTCTAATGCGATTCGTGAACAAACGCTTAATAAGTCTCAAAAGCGCGAGCATACAAGCTATACGCTTAATAAGTCTCCGAGCGCGAGCATACGAGCTACGTTTAATCGCAAGAATTCGGTTAAAACATCGTCCAATTAAAATCAACCAACACACATACGTTTTTCTACCAAAGAACTACGTATGCTTTGAATTCTCCGACTACCGGGAGATACGTAGGAGCAAGATCGACATCTTGTCAAGCACAATAATAATAAAAACTTTTTTTCTCTTTTCGTTTGTTTTTATCTCTCCCCCCCCCCTTATTATATTTTTAGCATAAATGAACACGCACGCAAAGTATAAAAAGAGCAATTCAAGCTTTAACCAAATAGAAGGTTCCCGTTGAGTACAACGGACGTGAGGGGTGCTAATACCTTCCCCTTGCGTAACCGACTCCCGAACCCGACAATGGTTGCGATGACCTAATCCTTATCCTCATCGTCAAAAGGGTTTTATTATCGTTTCCCTTTACAAAAAAAAACTTAAGGGTTTATCAACGTTCCCTTTACACAAAAACTTTGGTGGCGGCTTCACAAAGGCACCCTCCGAGCGTTCGAGGACGACCTCGGAGGATCTGCGCGTCTTTTTCCCGAGGAAAAAAACGAGGTGCGCACAGCTGGCGACTCCACTGGGGACCCTGTTCCCACTAGCGAGTCAAGCCTAACCTATTTGGGTTAAAGACAATTGTTTTATTTTCTTTGCGTGCCATGTTTATTTATTTTATTCATACATGTTATATTATGTTTATATTTGCTTTATTTGCTTTATATTCGTATTATATATCAAATGTGGGGGTTACTTGAGTGATGTTACTCCACATTGTTCGGGTTAATGCCGGACGTGTGAGGCTCTCTACCCGAGCTTGAGAAAAACACTAAGTTAGAAGGAGGTTGTGTGCGGAAGCCCGCGTTGACGTATGTCCGTGAGGTGGGATGTCCAACCCCGCTTAGACGAGATTCTCATATGGAATTAATTGAAGTCATGTCGACGTATGTCCATAGACAACCCTAATTCCATATGAGGTTAATGACTCTAAGGACCTCTTCTTAGGAGATTTCCCAATTTAGAGCTTACATGTGAGGATGGGGGAATTTTGAACCTACATATCACGCCCTTACCCACCACCCATTCGCCTTCACTCATGCTTGTTACTTTGTATTTTGTTTTCCCGTCAGGAGCAATCAGCATTTATTTACTTGTTACTTTATATGCATAATTATAGTGACCTTTGTGTTGAGAGGGAGTTTCTTTTTTCAAAATTCGAGCACTTCGCAGAGCAAAGGTATATTCGCACTGCGAAGTTGATTTTGAGGTTCGCAAAGCAAACATACTTCGCAGTGCGAAGCCCGCGAATTTTGTCAGCCCAGATTTCAAAGGTCATTAGCCAGCATTAATTCCCTCCAACTACTTTTTTTCCACTATCTTATCTAACCATTATTTTATTATTTAACTTAACTAAAAAAAAGGAGTTTTTCTCTCCTCACAAAAACAACTCTTCAAAAACAAAAATCATACCCTTTTTTTTCCATTTTTCTTCTTCTTTCCTAATCCAAGTAAAAATCACTCTTCTCTGCAAGCAGTAAGGTACGATTCCTCTTCTCTATCCTGCTTTACTTCTGATTCGGGTTATGGGTCTCAGGTTTTGTTAAAACTCTTAAACTTCCATTTTAGGGTTTAAGGATTGTAATTAGATCCTGTTTCTTCTTGCCATGCTAGGAATAAGTTATAATCTAGTAAATGTATGTCATGGGTAGTTTAAAGAAGGCTCATTTCCTTTCCCATCTGTGAGTAATCATGCACGAAATCCACTCTACCCATTTTATAGAAATTAGATCAAAACAAGTTGCCATGTTAGTTGTAACCATTACCCATGCATATATCCTTAATCATTCATCTAACATGCTTTGTTTAGAGTTTAGTTTAAGAGTATAGGGTGATTATCCAGGGACTTTTTGGATTTGTTCTGTCAGGGTCGCAGAGCAAAGATGAACTTCGCACTGCGACCCATCCTTCTGGGCAGCCCAGAATTTTCGCATGGCTTCGCACTGCGACCATGTGTTCGCAGTGCGACTGTAGCAGAAACAGAACACATGTTTTCATTATTTATGCCTTCCAATCCCATTCATTTCACCTCATATCACTTTTAATCACTTGCAATCATACTGACTTTGCCCTTTTCCTTGCAGATGGCACCAAGACCAGTTGGAAAACGCTCAAGGGGTGAGGCATCCGGATCAAGACCACAAGGGGGTTTTGACGCCTCCCGCTTCCTAAGTCTTCGGAACCAGGAGAGATATGAAGAGCTTCTCGGCAGGACCTTCTGGCCGGAGAGGCAGTTCATCATAAGTGACAGGGGCACTTGGAGGGAGTTGGCCCGATTAATAAACCACCGCCAGTGGGGAGTTTTGGTAAACCCTCCCCTTAACCTCAACTACGACATAATCCGGGAGTTCTATGCAAATGCCATTCCCGTGGATCCAGAGGGGGAGTTTACATACCAGACCATGGTGCGTGGTCGGATCATTCGATTCGATCGCGACGCCATCAATACCTATCTCCGAAACCCTTTCCAATTGGAAAATGATGAGTTGTGTGCTTTCCATAAGCACCAGAATCGTGGTAATTGGAACCACGATCTCTATGCTCAAACCATTTTCCAATCCGGAAAGAGTTATGAGCTTAATGCAGCAGGGCAGCCCACCAAGGCCCTCAGGGGCAACCTCACCACCTATGCCCAGGTCATTTTCCACCTTATCGTCCACAACATAAAACCCAAAAGCCATACCTCTTCCACCACCATGGATGTCACCCCCCTAATCTACTATATCCTCACCGGTAAACAAGTAGATGTGGCCAGGGCCATTTGCCAGGAGATTAAGATAGTGGTCGAGAGTGGCATCAAGCCACCGGCCAAGAAGATGTGTCCACTTGCTTTCCCGGGTCTTATCATGGGACTCTGCCGGGACGCCCGCGTAGTTATCCCTCCCCAGGTGTCCGAAACCATTAAGAACCCCATTACGGACGAGTACATCTCCAGACATTGCACGGGGAGGAGAGCGAGGGCACAGCAGCCACGGCCTAGGCCTCCACCAGCATCAGGGGACTGTCGCACTTGCACTTTCATATTGGAGCAGAATGCCTCCTCCCATCGATACATGACTATGATGCATGATTCCATGTATCGTCTTCAGAGGCAGCTAGGGAGGCCGACGGATCCTGATGACCAGATACCGACACCCCAGATGTTCGCAGCTCATGGTCGTTGGCCCGGGGATAGGCCAGGGCATTCAGAGGCTGGAGGCAGTGGCACAGCGGCAGGAGGCCAGGGAGGAGGTGATGAGGAGGATGAGGATGAGGAGGATGAGGACGAGGAGGACGAGGATGAGGAGACCGAGGATGATGAGGCTTTCACTCCTTGAGTGACCTTTTTTTGACTTCTCATATTTTGTTGTTCATGTTTATGTCATCTTTCTCGTACACTTTTAGAGTTTTCTTTTTGTTTGGTACTTTGTAGCTATAGTGATACTCTCGCTTTATTATTCGAGTACTTTTGTTTTTATTACCTAGCGTTTGCATCATAATCATGCCTATTTATTTTTAATATGTGTGAATGTTGAAATTTTTGTTATCTATCATTGGTAATGCAAATTCGACAAAACTTTCCGCAGCGGATTTAAGCCAAAGTTTTAACCATAGACAAATGGTAGCGATAAATATGATTAATTTTCGCAAAGCTAAAATGCATGTTTCCTATTTCTTTCCCTGATTAAAATTTGAAAGGGAAATGTATATTCCATACCAAATTATACCATACAATTCACATTATTTAATATGCTTGTTCTATTGAACCATTTTTTTTAGAACCAGCCAGATGTGAGGAATCCCCAAAGTTATCATAATACATACGCAGGAGATCGACATTTTTGTTTAACTCGATCTTTTTATGTTAAATCTAAATTTTGTTTTTTTAATTACATAAAAGTATTGACATGATCGGGGCATTTGTTTGAAAATGAGAGAAAAACAATCAACCACAAACAGCCCACCCTGTAAGAAGTGAGTATTTGTTAAACCCCTTTGAGCCTAACAAACCAGAATTTTTAACTATGAACTGCCAACTTTCATAAGCTCAACTGCTTAATGAGATTGCCGGAGTTTGTAAAAAATATTTTCAATTCATAGTCAAAATATCACTAAATTCTGATAGTTTCCTTTCGATTTTTGAACCCTTAAAACATCATGATTAGTGTCCCTTGCCAAGAGAGGAGGGAACATTCAAATAGGGTATCAAACTGAAACAAGTTGGGAAAAAGGAGAGGTTTGTGAAAGTCAAGCAAACGTTGAACTTCTTAAATTGATCTTGACGACCAAAGAAAAAAAGAGGGGAAAGAAAAACAAAGCAAACCAAGAAAAGGAAAAAAGGAGAGAAGAGAAAAGAAAAAGAAGGTCGATAAAACCCAAGAGTTGTCGAGATCAAAAGGAAAGCATTTATGAATCACCAAAATGGTGATTTAAACAAAGAAAGGGTTGAGTTAGAAAGAATGTTCCCTCTTGTTTGGCCATTTGAATTCAATTTCCCCACATATGACATTTCTTTTGTAGCCCAGCCAAATTACAACCCTTAAAGACCTTTTGATCAATGCTTTCATGTTTTTAAGAAACAATAATTGGATGGACATATAACTCGATCGGAATGTTGGCAAAATTGCCGGATGAGTGTTCATAACCCCTCACTATTAATATTCAATTTATTTATTTACTTAAATGAGTGATAGGTTGGTTCATTAATAAACATGTTGATAATTTGAACTGTATGATATGATTTTTGTGTGGTATTTATGTCGACTTTTTCAGTACAATCTCGGAATAATAGGGGGCATAGAATTACGAGCGCAAATTTCATATGAATCAACCAAAGTCAAAAAGCCCGACCTCGCTCGGCAACCAAAGTCAAAAAGCCCGACCTCGCTCGGCAACCAACAATAAAGTCCAATTTCCATTGGCACCCGCATTTTTTAAAAAAAAACCAAAAACCGGATTGCTCCCGGTGCACAAATCATTCAAGGCTCAACCATGCTCAACACCCTCCCTGCAAATCACAAAAAGCCCAATTTGTCTTTGATATCCTTCAAAACACCTGACCAAAGGGCCCAATTAGCATCAGCAATCCCGAAAACGATTAAAGGAACTACACCTTTGGGGCAGGCCACTCCCCCATTAACGAATTTCTTCCCAAGCGAAGTCTTTTACTTTTGTCGAAATTTCCATCTATGATAGTGTATATATTTCCAAAACAAAAAAATTACGTGGAATCTTTTATGTTTTGAGCAAGTAATAACAAGCACATTTTCTCTGAATTGTGAATACTTAAAAAAAAAAAAAAAAAAAAAAAAAAAAAAAAAGAAGAGTGCATCAAAATCTATCCATAGAGCAGATGAGACTCGCAGGCCAAGCATGTTTAATTGCTAAAGGGATTTCTGAAATATCCCCATCGAATCAAGAGCCTGAAGGGACGATTCAAGCGAGGATGATCGACCAGAGCAAAAGCATTCCCCAACTGAGCCATCAGTAGGCTCCTCAGCGGTTTAGCACGATTCACCCAGCGGATTAACAATCCTCACGAGGTATTTATTCCTTATCGCGGTCTCACCCCGTCCATATTTAAATGTATCCCCTGAGAGTTTACCCCTGTGAGGATTACCAAATGTTTATGACCGGTCCACTTTTTACCTCGCCGGCCTAATCTTGTCGCAAGAACCCCAAGGGTCAAGCGGAACAAAATTCCCCAACAAACACCCTAAGCATCCAAACACCAACAAAGGCTGGATATCGGTCATGCTTCCAAAATGATTCTATACCCCCATAAGCCAAACCTCATTGATACTCCCCAAGGAGTCTCAACCCCAAACAAAAGTCCAATCATTATTGGCAAAAAACACAAATTTTCGGGCTTAGGCTCGAACTACACCGGTTTTGATCCCATTTGGGTATGTAGGCAAAGGACCTCGTCCTTCCAAACCGACCAACCACAAACAAAACACAAAGAGAGAGCCCAACTGTCATGAACACAACCACAAACAAAGACCGACTCTGCTCGGCACCCAACCAACATTATTTTATTTCATGCATGCATATTTAAAACCATTCATACATATGCATTTCTTTTCATAAAGCATGCATCCTCAACAAGGATCCTCCAGTGAGTATCACATATTTACCAGCATCCATCAACATTCAACCAGGGGCACCTATTTAGGGTAAGACCGCAGCTCGTTAGGAATCGATATTCAGAAGCAGTTCCTGAATAAGATCACCTAGCTTAGGTATCGACCTCTAGAAGCAATTCCTAGAGTAGATCACCTCCCCCAGTGTATCGACCTTCAGTGTTAGCGGCTGAATAAGATCACAGCTCGTTAGGAATCGACATTCAGAAGCAGTTCCTGAATAAGATCACCTAGCTTAGGTATCGACCTCTAGAAGCAATTCCTAGAGTAGATCACCTCCCCCAGTGTATCGACCTTCAGTGTTAGCGGCTGAATAAGACCGCAGCTCGTTAGGAATCGACATTCAGAAGCAGTTCCTGAATAAGATCACCTAGCTTAGGTATCGACCTCTAGAAGCAATTCCTAGAGTAGATCACCTCCCCCAGTGTATCGACCTTCAGTGTTAGCGGCTGAATAAGATCACAGCTCGTTAGGAATCGATATTCAGAAGCAGTACCTGAATAAGATCACCTAGCTTAGGTATCGATCTCTAGAAGCAATACCTAGATAAGATCACCTACCTCATTGTTCCACCTCTAGAAGCAGTACCTAGAGTAAACCTCCATCTTAGGTATCGACCTCTAGAAGCAGTACCTAGACAAGATCACCTACCTCAATGTTCCACCTCTAGTGACATCCTAGAGTAAATCACCACTCTCAGGTATCGACTTCTAGAAGCAATACCTAGAATAGATCACCTCCCCCAGTGGATCTACCTCCAGTGTTAGCGGCTGGATACGATCAACCCCTACCAACCATTGCATTTGCATTTCGCGAAGGACAAAATTCGGGTCCTTCTTTTTTCTTTTTACTTAATTGATCTCCGCAAAGAGTTCATGAGATGCCCTCGGCACTCACGCACTCTATGCGAAGACACAATTAAGTAGGGGCAGCTGTAGTACCCTAATTTTGTCCTACGCATTTTAAAACAAAAAATCAAAAAAATTCAAAGAGGGGAAAAAGTCAAAAGTCAACAAAAGTCAACAGAAAAGTCAACATTTCAAAAATGCTGACTTCGCAATGCGAAGCTCCCTTCGCACTGCGAAGTCTGCGATTTTTCTGCAGATTTTTGGTTTCTTGGATTTAATTCCAGAATTTGTTGCATATCATTTCCATAATTATTTTAGGTAGCATTCATGGCTAATTGGGCCAAGCAAAGCCAGAGTTGAAGGACTTGCCATTAATGCCAAGGTTGGAAGCTTTTTCTTCCAACCTAGCATGTGACAAGCAAGTGGGCTTGCCCTTGGGCAGCTCTAGTCCCTCCCAGGTGACCTGTTAACCACCACAAGGTTGCCAGCCACCTGCTTGATGACTTTCCTCCTGCTTGCTGCCCCTAAAACCAGTCAAACTAGCTGGGTTTTTTCACTTGAAAAGCCATGATTGCTACTCTGTTTTTGCAGCAGCTTTTCACCCCCTCACACCAGCCATAAGTAGCCTTTTCACCCCTCAATCTCTGCACAATACAGTGCACGTTTTCATTTATCAACCATTGAGATTGCAAGGATTGATCCCCAAGCATTAGCCAATTGCAAATCAGCTTTGTTCATCATCATTACCTTCTAGAATAAGTTGAATTTGTGGCTGAAATCAAGCTGTATCTTGCCTCTTGGTACAAGGCAGGGTTGCCTCTATCCATTGGCATTTAATGCAAAGGTATTCAGCTTGATCTTGGCCACAAATCAGCTGAATCAAAGGATTGTGTAATGATGACAAAGATTTGATCTTGGCCTATAAATAAGAGGCAATGCCCAAGGTTACAAACACTTCTAAAAAACACAGTTAACACAGCATTAAAAGAGCAGAAACTCTACTCATTTCAACCTACAAATCTCCCCAAACAACCAGCAAAAATCCATACACCACAAAGCTTTACAAAGTTCCAAGTTCATCACCAAATATTCAAACCTTTGTGAAAGCCTTCAACCAAATCAAATCAAGTGCAGCAGGAGCTTTGCTAAGGAGTTCTGTAAGTTACTAAGCTCTTTATCTTGCTTTTTTAATTGTGTTTGCATAGCCATTTTGGCTCAAAACTCTTTGTCCTAAAAAACCCCCTTTTGAACACAAAGGAAATCCCAAAGTTTGCAAAACCTTTGAACTAAGTTGTTGCATTCATTTCATTGCTATTTTCAAAGCTTTTCACTCCTCCTAAGGTTCTGAGGCTAGTTCAGAAGCTGCTTCTGAACAGAAGTTCAGAAGCAGCTTCTGGACTCAAATTTTCGCATACTTCGCAATGCGAAGGTCTGGTCGCAGTGCGACCATGACAGAATTCAGAACATGAATTCAGAAACCAATTTTTGAGGTTCTAACCCAAAGCTCAGAACCTAAGAGGTCTGAAACTCATTTTATTCAAACCATAACAAAGATTTTGCATGATATTGGCAAATTCACAAGTTCGAGCAACACTTTTTATATAACTTGCGAAACAAGTTACGCTCACAAACTTTCAAAACAAACTTGAGCAATAAGCTTAGTTCATCATTTTCAAAGCTAAACTTGAGCAATAACCTTGTTCATGATTTTCAATCAAACGTGAACTTGAGCCAAACTTGTTCACTTTTCAAAATCAAAATCAGACTTGAGCCGAACTTATGCATCATTCGCAAACTTGTGTTTTTTTTCATAAACTTGAACAACCTTTGTTCATAGGTTGCAACAACCAAGTGTTTTGTTCACTTTGGGATTTCTAAAGAGTTCAACCCAAAAACATGAATGAAAAAGGGATGGTGTGACGTATGTCTCTCCATCGCCCCGATTGTACGAATGCGTGACGTATGTCTCGTCGCTCGGACAATCGTCATTCCTTTTTAATATGTACAACCCTAACCAAACCAAATCTTGGCCCCTTGTGGTCAATCCAAGC
Source organism: Medicago ruthenica (assembly GCA_018208015.1). NCBI lineage: Eukaryota > Viridiplantae > Streptophyta > Magnoliopsida > Fabales > Fabaceae > Medicago > Medicago ruthenica. The sequence continues at coordinate 225,992 of WNNG01000476.1, forward strand.
CTTTTGGTCCCCCGTTGGCCATTAGACTCAACCCCTCGACTCGTTAGAGTCCACTCGGTCAATGTTCGACTCGTCCGAGTCTATTGTACCCGTTCTTGATCTCAGTGGATCAATCGAACAATCGCCCGACTCTTCGGAGTCCACTCGGTCAATGTTTGACTTATATGAGTCCATTGTACCTCTCTTGGTCCCATAGCGACCAATTCAACCCTCTACCCTAACGGACGTACCTTTTAACAATTCTAATGCGATTCGTGAACAAACGCTTAATAAGTCTCAAAAGCGCGAGCATACAAGCTATACGCTTAATAAGTCTCCGAGCGCGAGCATACGAGCTACGTTTAATCGCAAGAATTCGGTTAAAACATCGTCCAATTAAAATCAACCAACACACATACGTTTTTCTACCAAAGAACTACGTATGCTTTGAATTCTCCGACTACCGGGAGATACGTAGGAGCAAGATCGACATCTTGTCAAGCACAATAATAATAAAAACTTTTTTTCTCTTTTCGTTTGTTTTTATCTCTCCCCCCCCCCTTATTATATTTTTAGCATAAATGAACACGCACGCAAAGTATAAAAAGAGCAATTCAAGCTTTAACCAAATAGAAGGTTCCCGTTGAGTACAACGGACGTGAGGGGTGCTAATACCTTCCCCTTGCGTAACCGACTCCCGAACCCGACAATGGTTGCGATGACCTAATCCTTATCCTCATCGTCAAAAGGGTTTTATTATCGTTTCCCTTTACAAAAAAAAACTTAAGGGTTTATCAACGTTCCCTTTACACAAAAACTTTGGTGGCGGCTTCACAAAGGCACCCTCCGAGCGTTCGAGGACGACCTCGGAGGATCTGCGCGTCTTTTTCCCGAGGAAAAAAACGAGGTGCGCACAGTGGTGTCTGCTGCTGGGCACCTTGCCCATGGTGCATCATCTCCATCCATTCATGCTGAGTCTGGGCTTGCTGTTGGGCTTGTTGCTGCATCATAAGCATCATCTGTTGATGCTGCAATGCAGCCTGAGCTTGCTGCTCCTGATATTGTTGCTGCAACGCCTGTTGCTGTTGCATCATTTGAGCCCAAAACTGCATATTAGGGTCTCCTCCGGCTTCCTCAGCATTTGCCTGATTCTATCTAGGCCTGCCAGGACCTCTTCTCCTCCCGGACATCTTATCCTAACTGTCATACACAAGTCAAAGTGATCAGTTTCAACCAGATATAACATTTAGAATAGTGTCCCGGATCCAAGAGATCCACAAACTTGAATTGTATCTTAATGACCCAAGGCACGGTCTGAATCGACCTGCTCTGATACCAAATTGTAATACCCATATTAAGATTGCCTAGGATCTTATACGAGTATTAAATTTTCGTACTGGATACATTAATTTACAATACAAAAGTTCAAACAAAATATCACATCACATGTAACATTACAAACCCAAAGTTTATACAAATCCTTTTTGTTACAAGTACATCAAAATACAACCATATAATACAGTCCAACTATAAAACTTAACATATAACATCAACACGATCAGTCCAAATCTTTTTCCTTACCCTTGTTGCGTGCTGTCTGAGATCCTGCCTGTGAACTTGCACCAGAAGGAATGGGATGAGACATAATGTCTCAGTGAGCTCTACCCAACCTACTGTTGGCAACCACAGGGAACCTAAGGTCGCCATGCCTACCTTGGCAATTTGGAGAAAAATTCTATAATCGCCAAGTCTTGTAATCCAGCCTATAACTTTAACTATAATCTATCTGAACTATAAAATTTCCTGTAACTATGACTTTAACTATAATTGTATAACATAAAGCATATAAAGTGTTTTATGTTAGCTGTTAGCGTTGAACAAACAATTAATCTGAGTTCATTTTACGGAGTGCGGCCCGGGTGGAGTAACCCCGAGGACAGCTCCCTATGACCCGATGAAACTTCTGACAATCAGGCTAACACCGGACTCCCTATGAAATTGCATGTGGTCAATCCTCTCGGAGAAGTCCCATCCGGCGAATCCCGGAGTCTGCTGAACATGCCTTTGACTTTGAAATATTATTATTCTTTAACTTTGATAAAAGAGTGTATATAGAAATATACATATCTATTACTTTGATCATATAAGCAATTCCTGTAAATCTTAACCTATAACACATGGTATTTGGCTTATCGTTCTCATAAGCCACCTGTAATTGTTGGAGAACCAACACTATAAACTTTAAGTGAAACTATGATTGATAAACCATTCCTATCACTTTGTATCCTGATGGGGATACAACTATAAACTCGATTCTCATCCTATAACTCTTGTTTTCCTATCAAGGAATTCGGCATATCGTTGTCATATGCCGCTATAAGAATTTACCTATTCGATAAACCTCCTTCCCTACATTTCCAAGCCTTGCATAATTCTTGCTTCTATACTTTTATAACCAATGGGAGCATTTAGAATGAGTTAAAATGGTGGGTTAAGTTTCCAAAATGTATGATAAGAAATCAGTTGCAAAAAGCCAAGCCCGCGCGCACCAGGACCCCCAGAACAGCTCAACTAGGTTGTGCTGTCCTGGCTTGGTCGCTACAAGCGCCCTGCTGGTCGCTACAAGCGCCAGTAGACAGAACCTGGTCGCTACAAGCGCCCCTGGTCGCTACAAGCGCCAGTGTGGTCGCTACAAGCGCGGGTAGGCAGGGAAAAATCCTGCCTGGTCGCTACAAGCGACAGCCCGTCGCTACAGCGACCGTGACAGCACAGTCATGTATAAAAATGTGATTTTCCACCATTTTTGCCCATTCAAGGATACCCAAGCTTCCTAAACATGTTAAAAACGATTTTCCTTCATAAAACAACAATTAAAAACATTTACAAGCAAGGATTTTGGCTAGCAAGGAAATTAGGGCAAAAACTCTAAACTTTCTATAACTTTTCCTATGATGAAAAACACACAAAACTCACACTAGGAGGGTTCTAAAACCCAAGATAAGCTCACCCAAGATTGTTAGCAAGGCTGGCTAAGCTCCAAACCCAAAACTCCAACTTGTGAAATCTTCTTTTCCTTGGTTTTTGCCTAGCTTTTCTTGTTCCAAGTTTCTCCAAGACTTGAGTGCTTGAATCACAAGTGTTTAAGGAAGAATTGATGGATTAAGGGTGAAGGATAGGGAGGGACGAAAATCTAGAGAGAAGGAGGAGGAATTTCTGATTTTAGAGAGAAGAAGAAAATGTGATAATTATGAAAAAGACTCATATTTATCCATTATATTCATGGTCTCTATATTTACGACTTTGCCATTCCAATACGTTTAATTCCTGTAACACTGTTAAATGCCTCGCATAAGTGGGTTATTACACTCTACCCCCCTTAAAGAAATTTCGTCCTCGAAATTTAGAATTTACCTGTAAAAAGATGTGGATAACTCTCCTGCATCTCTGATTCCAATTCCCATGTAGCTTCACCGTAGGGAGAACCTTTCCATATAACTTTAACAATCGGAATCTCTTTGTTCCTTAATGCCTTGACATCACGTTCAATAATCCGTTCCGGTTCGGGCCGAAAAGTCAAATCCGATCTCAAGTCGATGGTTTCCAATTCTACTGGTTGGTGAGTGTAATATCCCGCTAAATACTTGGATATTTATCAGTATTGAGATGATGCATCAGAGATATTAAGCGAAGGGCAATTTGGTAATTGTCATGCGGAGATTTTTATAAAAGGGTAATAACCCATATTTTCCCTCATTTCTCATCCTCTTTCTCTCTCTAAAAGTCACAAGTTTCCTCTCCTTCTCTCTCTATACCTCACGCCATTCTCCTTCCTCCCTCCATAATCATCAACTTCATTTTTTAAACACCCAATCCTCATGCAAGTAAGCAAGTTTGTGACTCTTGGGCCAATTTGGAAGAAAGGAGCAAGAAATCAAGAAAAGGAAAAAGGGGCAAAAAGCTAGGGTTTTGGTGAAGAAGATTAGCAAAGAAGAAGCTATCAAGCTAAGGGTTTTGGAATGAAGGTTTAACAAGTTTTGATCAAGATTAAGGTGAGCTCTTAGAGGGTTTAGAAACCCACTTTGTTTAAGCTTTGAAGTTATAGTATTAAGAGTTAAATTGCTAGTTTCATGCCTTAAATCCTTTGTTGGCTTGTGATTATATGAACTATTATGTTATATGTTGAGTAAATGTCTTGGAAATCCTTTCCCATAAGCTGTTTTGATGATTGGAGGGGTTTGGATTAGCCTAGGAACCAAAATTTTGAGTGCTGCTGAAGCCAAAATCGTGCTCCGATTTCTGGGCATCGGGCTACGATTTTATGCCCTGATTTTATGAAAACTTTCGCATAAAATCGTGCTCCGATCCTGTAAAATCGTGCTCCGATTTTCTGCTTTCCCAGCTTCTTGTCCCAAATTTCTGCAGATTTACAGTTTCGGACCCCTGACTTCAAACTCGTCCCCAGACTTCAATACTTGGCCAAACTTCACGAAATTGGTACCAAAACGTAGATAATTTTGTTAGCTTTCCATAGCATCAAAAACCACTGGAATCGGAGTTACATGGAGAGAGTTCTGACCATTCCAATAGAGCCTTGTCCCAAAAACGGGTTTCTCCTACTTCCTCCATTTCAACTCCAAATCTCTACCCATAACTTCATCTTCTTCAGGAATTATCATGCAAGATAAAATAGAGGTTTAAGCTCAAATAATAGGCACGAAAATTAAGGTAAGATGGGTAATGAGTACACATTGGAAGATGAATACTCGAATTCTAAGTTATATAGAGGAGTGAAGGAGCTAGTAATGGGATTATCCCTTACTAAGCAACTCCATGTACACCTTAAGTAAGTCTAAACCAAGAATGAAACAATGTTTAAGCTTAGAACCTTTTATAGGATGAACACTTATGAATAAAGTTATAGAGGTATCCCTTTGGAATATATAGGCATGGGAATGTATAAGCAATTATAGTTACAGATATGTTTATAGCGTTGGTGCTCCAACAATTATAGGTGGCTTATGAGAACGATAAGCCAAGATTATATGTTACAGGTTATAGATTACAGAATGGTTATAGAATTAAAGTGACTGATTATATGTTCATACGTTATAGTTAAAGAATTAAAGATTAAAGATATTGGCGTGTTTACACGTTTTATAGTGGCGTGCTTGCACGTTTTACAGTGGCGTGTTCATCAGACTCCGGGTTTCGCCGGATGGGACTTCTCCGAGAGGGTTGTCCACACGTTTTATAGGGAGTCCGGTGTTAGCCTGATATGATAGGAGTTTCACCGGTTTATAGGGAGACGTATCTCGGGGTTGCTCCACCCGGGGTGCCCTCCGTAAAATGAACTCAGATAATTGTTTGTTCAACGCTAACAGCTAACATAAAACTGCTATCGAACTGTGTTAAGTTTTATGTTTTATAGTTATAGTTAAAGTTACAGTTACAGTTATAGTCACAGGAAACATACAATTATAGTTATAGACAGTTATCAGAAAGTGATCCTAGGTTTTCCCCTCGATCACTAAGTCATAGATACAGTCATGATCACAGTTATGGATTTAGGCAATTATAGTTATAGTCATGGGCCGTTATGGCAATGTTTATAGACAGCTACAACAAAGGTTATAGGTAGTTTAAGTTATAGTTACAGGAGGACTTATAGTCATAGGCAGATAAAGACTTGGCGATCCTAGGAAATCCCCGAGATTGCCAAGGTAGGCATGGCGACCCTAGGTTCCCTGTGGTTGCCAACAGTAGGTTGGGTAGAGCTCACTGAGACATTATGTCTCATCCCATTCCTTCTGGTGCAGGTTTACAGGTTAGTCAGAGGTTCGTGACGAAGATCTTCATAGAGGTACTGGATGGAGTGCAATTGCTCGTTGGGTACCAGCTCAGAAGCTTAGTGGACATTTGTATAAGCATTGTATAAATATTGGATTATTTGTACAACGAGTAATATGTATTCTTTCATTTGTGATGTATGAGTTTTATTATTGAAATTTTTAAATGTATCCAGTATCAGTTTAACGCACATGCTAATATACTAGTTAAAGTTAGTATGGGTGTTACAATTGGTATCAGAGCAGGTCGATTCAGACCGTGCCATGGGTCGTTTACGATTCAATAAAAGTAGTGGAATCATTGGGTTCCAGATGTTGTTCTAAAGGTCATGTCTAGTTGAGCCTGATCAACTCAGTCTAGTATATGACAGTTAGGACAAATATCCGAGAGCTGAATGTGACCAAGGAGGAAAGAAGCGTATGAAGGGCGAAGGTTTAAAGCGTCAGATTTTAAGACGGAATTGGCAAGGTATTTAATGCCAAAGGATGATTCTCTAACAGTGAAGTAGTTGAGCCAGTTAATGGCAAAGTCTCAGAATTATAGAGGTATTTAAGAGTAAGGCCAAGTACCTTGACTAGTTGGACGCATCATTGAGCGATGCTTTCTCCGAGGAGATGTGTAGAGAAAAGAATTATGAAAGCACTAAGAAATGATTTGGAATCTTAATGGGAACCAAAAATTTGGAAAGTTAAAGTGGATTGTAAAAAAATTAGAGTTTTAATTCCGGCTGCAGATGCAAAGGATTGTGATACCAAAACCCAACGACTTGGACTAAGGAATGAATAGTTAATTATTAAAAACTCTGGGCTTCCAGTGGGAATATAGTGTGTAAGGTGGAAGGACTTGCACACTTAAAACGGACGAGATTTAAATATCTGATAGGTAAGAGACTCATTTATGGATTAAGCGAAATAGTGAACAGATGGAACAGGTTACCTTCCTTTGTTGTGGGTCATCAAGATACTTGGTAAGAGGAACGTGAGTTTATCAACAAGTGAAGGAAACCTCGGTAAGGGTATGAAGTAAAGGTTGAATTTTATGTGGTCGGATTATAGTAGATCGCTTCGAGGATTAAACAGGAATTAGCTAAGGACTATTGTGAGACTCTGGCAACAGGAAGAACGTCACTTATATATAAGTTACAGTTAAAGTATGGCTGAAGTTAAGGAGTTCTATATTCTCTTTCGATGGGCTCCTTGCATACGTATTCGGGTAAGCCGACAAAGATCACACTATGTTGGTATGTGTTAAGATGGTAGAAAATACCTACTTTGGATTGTTCGAAACCATGAAGAGGGCAACGGTCGAGAAGTTAGATGGACTATTTTTCAGATAACAGGATTAGAATGGAATTGTGGTTACAGTAATAAGTTATAGGAAGGACTCAATGGAAAATGTTAAGTATTGAAGCTTACAGATTTATTAATCGGGTATTCGAAGAGGTGTATCATGTATTTGAATTTACAGGAGAGCCGGAGAAAGTTGAGTTATATCCAGACGGATTATTTTCGGAGAAATCCGAGAAGTAACCAAGAGTTATGTTAGAGTTATGTGGACCTAAGTGTCTTGGAAAAGGTTGTGGATGAGAAATCCCTACGGATAATTACAGGATGAGACTCGATTCATTAATCGATTAAGTACGTGAAAGACGAGGATTTCCGGAAGTCATAGAATGTTTCTAGAGGTTGCCACCAGTAAATAATGTATGAACTTAAGTTGTTTTAATAGGAGCATCTTTGGGCTCGTATTCATTGTTAAAGACTGTCTACAGGGTTCGGTGTTTTCATGAAAGTAAGAATTTTGTTTATGTTCGAAAGGAAACGCAAAGTCAGATGATGATCAATCAGTAAGTTGGACAGGTGGATTAAACCACGAGAGAAATTATATGTAAGATGGTCGTGTATGGTAACTACAAAGTTATAAAGTCAAAGGATTGGCCAAGGAGATTTTGTATGGTAATAGTGATCCCAAAGCGAATTGTTAAGATCAGAGTTGCGCAACGGAGAAGTAATTCAATTATGAGTTAGCAGACCAATCAAAGCTGAAGTTTAGAGAAAAGGATGTTTGTGAAGTCCTTGTCGGAGGAATTACAGGAAAGGCATTCAGAGATTAATTCTCAATTTACAGAATATGTGTAAGTAGTGATGACTTGAACTTATCATCAGTTCTAACAGGAAATTTTAATAGATAAGTCGAAGGATGTTTCAGATCTCGAAACTCGTGAGATAAGAGAATCGAAGCAGTTGATAACTTAAAAGAATGTGTTTACAGCAAAATGAGTTCATAGTGATGGAGGCCACATTTCATACGATGATCTAGCTGTTTAGCTCAGTAACTTAAAGTTAACTTGAATAGTAAGTTTAATCAAAGAGGAATTATTCAGTGGCATGTAGTTATTCCGCATCATATCCACGTTATGCTAGCATGTCGCATGTAGCAGGCATGTAACAGGTTATGGTTAGTGTTATGTATACTGATCAGGCAGAGTTTATGCTACTTAGACAGTAGTGTAACATATTTATAGTCATGAGACATGTGTTAGTAATCGTGGTACGCAGTCGGTAATGTTTTAGCAGGAAAGTCTCAGTTGAGAAGTTCAGAAATTCTTGAACTTAATGTTAACAGTTAAAGGAAGGAAATGTGTTACACCGATCAGAAGAGTGCTCATAGTTTATAGTGAAAGGCTACGTGAATTCAAATCAGGAATTAAATGATTCGGGGTTTAAGAGTGCTATTTTGAATAGCGAGCAGAATAGAGTTTCTTTTAGAAAACGGAGAATGTCCTTGAACAAAATAAGTTATAACGTCAAAGGGACGTAATCATAGTTACGTAAAGGGAGTGTGGATACTCTATGAGTACAAGCATGAGTTAAGAGTTAAGAGAATGACCTTGGTTGACGTGGCATCGACTCAAGTACATGTTGACTAAGTATGATGTTCCGTAATTGGACAATGATGATATGTGGGACGGCTTATGCCACACGTCACTTATACTGGATTTTCATAAGTTTGAAAGTATTGGTAAAGAAGAAGGTTCCTAAGACCTTTAGCTACACGTTATTGTTGATTTATTAATCGGAGCACGAGTGGCTCATAAGATTTCTCGAGCTTAAAGGACAACAGAAAGAAAGGAACGTAAACCATAAGTTCAGCCACCACCGTATATTTGAATTGTGAAGATAGTTGTAATAGATTTCACTTTCGTTTGAGATTACTCAATATCAGATGCCTTTCAGTGTAAGAATAATTTATATGAAGAATGTTATGAGTGTAACAGTAAAAGGTCGTTTTGCGAGGCGAAAGTTATAGACAAAAGTTCTTTGAACTAAAAGTAATGTAATAGATTCCTCAGAAAGTTGAAATAATTGGGAAAAACAGAATGACTCAACGTCTTCAGGTTAATATGGAATTGTCAATTAAAGAAGAACTGATAGAATTCAGTAAAGGAAATCCGAGACTTAACAATTTTAAATTGGATTAGTAAAGAAAATGTCGAACAGAGATCATAGTCAGATAATATGGATATGTTGGTTCGGATAACCTCATATCCTACTACGTAAGAGTTATGTAATGTACCACAAGCATCATAGTTAAAGAAAAGATTGTCGAGCATACTCGACTTATAGAGTTGGAAAATCCAAGGGATTCCAATAAGCAAGAAGAATTGAAATTGGGCTAGTAGAGAAGGTGGTATAATAGAATTATTCACAGACGATAATGAGTGGATTCTAAATTTCGAGGACGAAATTTCTTTAAGGGGGGTAGAGTGTAATATCCCGCTAAATACTTGGATATTTATCAGTATTGAGATGATGCATCAGAGATATTAAGCGAAGGGCAATTTGGTAATTGTCATGCGGAGATTTTTATAAAAGGGTAATAACCCATATTTTCCCTCATTTCTCATCCTCTTTCTCTCTCTAAAAGTCACAAGTTTCCTCTCCTTCTCTCTCTATACCTCACGCCATTCTCCTTCCTCCCTCCATAATCATCAACTTCATTTTTTAAACACCCAATCCTCATGCAAGTAAGCAAGTTTGTGACTCTTGGGCCAATTTGGAAGAAAGGAGCAAGAAATCAAGAAAAGGAAAAAGGGGCAAAAAGCTAGGGTTTTGGTGAAGAAGATTAGCAAAGAAGAAGCTATCAAGCTAAGGGTTTTGGAATGAAGGTTTAACAAGTTTTGATCAAGATTAAGGTGAGCTCTTAGAGGGTTTAGAAACCCACTTTGTTTAAGCTTTGAAGTTATAGTATTAAGAGTTAAATTGCTAGTTTCATGCCTTAAATCCTTTGTTGGCTTGTGATTATATGAACTATTATGTTATATGTTGAGTAAATGTCTTGGAAATCCTTTCCCATAAGCTGTTTTGATGATTGGAGGGGTTTGGATTAGCCTAGGAACCAAAATTTTGAGTGCTGCTGAAGCCAAAATCGTGCTCCGATTTCTGGGCATCGGGCTACGATTTTATGCCCTGATTTTATGAAAACTTTCGCATAAAATCGTGCTCCGATCCTGTAAAATCGTGCTCCGATTTTCTGCTTTCCCAGCTTCTTGTCCCAAATTTCTGCAGATTTACAGTTTCGGACCCCTGACTTCAAACTCGTCCCCAGACTTCAATACTTGGCCAAACTTCACGAAATTGGTACCAAAACGTAGATAATTTTGTTAGCTTTCCATAGCATCAAAAACCACTGGAATCGGAGTTACATGGAGAGAGTTCTGACCATTCCAATAGAGCCTTGTCCCAAAAACGGGTTTCTCCTACTTCCTCCATTTCAACTCCAAATCTCTACCCATAACTTCATCTTCTTCAGGAATTATCATGCAAGATAAAATAGAGGTTTAAGCTCAAATAATAGGCACGAAAATTAAGGTAAGATGGGTAATGAGTACACATTGGAAGATGAATACTCGAATTCTAAGTTATATAGAGGAGTGAAGGAGCTAGTAATGGGATTATCCCTTACTAAGCAACTCCATGTACACCTTAAGTAAGTCTAAACCAAGAATGAAACAATGTTTAAGCTTAGAACCTTTTATAGGATGAACACTTATGAATAAAGTTATAGAGGTATCCCTTTGGAATATATAGGCATGGGAATGTATAAGCAATTATAGTTACAGATATGTTTATAGCGTTGGTGCTCCAACAATTATAGGTGGCTTATGAGAACGATAAGCCAAGATTATATGTTACAGGTTATAGATTACAGAATGGTTATAGAATTAAAGTGACTGATTATATGTTCATATGTTATAGTTAAAGAATTAAAGATTAAAGATATTGGCGTGTTTACACGTTTTATAGTGGCGTGCTTGCACGTTTTACAGTGGCGTGTTCATCAGACTCCGGGTTTCGCCGGATGGGACTTCTCCGAGAGGGTTGTCCACACGTTTTATAGGGAGTCCGGTGTTAGCCTGATATGATAGGAGTTTCACCGGTTTATAGGGAGACGTATCTCGGGGTTGCTCCACCCGGGGTGCCCTCCGTAAAATGAACTCAGATAATTGTTTGTTCAACGCTAACAGCTAACATAAAACTGCTATCGAACTGTGTTAAGTTTTATGTTTTATAGTTATAGTTAAAGTTACAGTTACAGTTATAGTCACAGGAAACATACAATTATAGTTATAGACAGTTATCAGAAAGTGATCCTAGGTTTTCCCCTCGATCACTAAGTCATAGATACAGTCATGATCACAGTTATGGATTTAGGCAATTATAGTTATAGTCATGGGCCGTTATGGCAATGGTTATAGACAGCTACAACAAAGGTTATAGGTAGTTTAAGTTATAGTTACAGGAGGACTTATAGTCATAGGCAGATAAAGACTTGGCGATCCTAGGAAATCCCCGAGATTGCCAAGGTAGGCATGGCGACCCTAGGTTCCCTGTGGTTGCCAACAGTAGGTTGGGTAGAGCTCACTGAGACATTATGTCTCATCCCATTCCTTCTGGTGCAGGTTTACAGGTTAGTCAGAGGTTCGTGACGAAGATCTTCATAGAGGTACTGGATGGAGTGCAATTGCTCGTTGGGTACCAGCTCAGAAGCTTAGTGGACATTTGTATAAGCATTGTATAAATATTGGATTATTTGTACAACGAGTAATATGTATTCTTTCATTTGTGATGTATGAGTTTTATTATTGAAATTTTTAAATGTATCCAGTATCAGTTTAACGCACATGCTAATATACTAGTTAAAGTTAGTATGGGTGTTACAGTGAGGATCAGGAATGAACTTCCTTAACTGTGAAACATGGAAAACATCATGTAATCCTGACATCGCCGGTGGCAGAGCCAATTGGTAAGCTGCTGGTCCGACTCGTTTAAGTATCTGAAATGGCCCAATAAATCTTGGACTCAATTTCTTTGTTCTGAAAACACCTCGTAATCCCAACTTAGGGGTGACTTTCAAGAAAACATGATCTCCCACTTCGAACTCTAGAGGTCGTCGCCTCTTGTCTGCATAACTCTTCTGTCGACTCTGAGCAGTTCTGATCTTATCCTGAATGGATTTAATCTTTAAAGTGGTCTCTTGAATAATCTCAGGTCCCAGAATACTTTTATCTCCAACCTCTGACCAACAAAGCGGTGTCCTACACCTCCTGCCATACAATGCCTCATAGGGTGCCATTCCAATACTAGAATGGTAACTGTTATTATACGAAAATTCAATCAAAGGCAGATGATTATTCCAACTTCCTCCATCCTCTAAAATGCATGCACGTAGCATATCCTCTAACGTCTGGATGGTTCTCTCAGATTGTCCATCTGTTTGAGGATGATGGGAATATGACAAAATGGAAATATGTAAAAAAAATTATTATGCTCAATGAAAATAAATTGTTTTAAATCAATGTGTGATGTAGATTAATATGACATTTTTTTATTTTTGTTGTGTTAATCTCGTTAATTACAATAAATTATTCAATCAGTATTAATTTTTTGACAAAGATAGATGGATTGTAATGTCTAGTCTTAGTTCATTGTTTTATGACCTGGAAGGATATTGTTAGTTAATATTATAACCATTTTCTATATGGGATATATTTATTTAGTTTATTATCTAGTGGAGATTAATAGTTTAAAAAAGTACTATAAGATAGAAAAAATAATTACTTTTATAAAATTATAATTCCAATTAAATATACTTTATAATATAAAATATTTGTTTTATAATGATAAATTAAATCATTTCAATGTTATGAAATTTAAGAAAATTTTACAAAGTTATCTATAAAATTTGATAAATCTTATTTTGTTATTTTCTTTTAAAAAATTAATTTGGCTAAGTGGACGTTGTTGTCTATAGCGGTGGTTGTAATGTCCATTTGAAAATTGTCGTATATGGGGTTTGAACTTCACCCTTTAAGATTGTAAAGATAAGTTCTTACTAGAGCTAACACCTGATGTGTAATTATTTTCTACAAATAAATAAACTTAAACCATATATGTAACATCCCATATGACTTTAAGTATTGTCGACTGACCCCATAAACCAACACGAGTTCTTTCAGCGTACTTTGTCCTCAACGCACAATCTTCGGAAAACTTTCTTGAAGGTCACCCATCCCAAAATTGATCCAAGTCAAGCACACTTAACTGTGGAGTTCTTATCGTCCGGGCTACTTAAAAGAAGATGCATCTTGTTGGTATATGTTGTATCAAACAATTCTTATAAGTCTTCCTTCAACCATGCAGTCTCATACCTGCACGACGTCAGGAACCATCTCATTCCAATGTGAATACGGTTGCTTAGAAGATGCCAGGAGCCGCTCATTGCCATGCCCTGTGCATCGGCGATCACTCCCCGCCCTTGTCAGCCTCAGGCATTGCAATATATATGTAAAGTTCAAACAAAAAGTGGTTTTCTCCGTGATGTTGTTACACCATACGTCAGTGAACAAGATCAATATACTCATTGGTCAAATACTTAACTGAAATATTGCTCATGGTATCCCTTTTTTGAAAGAATTTTATAGAATGAACATTGTTTTATTTCTGATGTCTCCAAGTCCAAAAAATTTCGTAAAAATCACTGTATTTAGTTGTTTATTATACTTGTTCTACGGTGTAGACCAGTTCTCCTAATACTCTAAAATTGATTTTTGTTCTTGGGTATGATTTATGTCCTCCCTAAAATAAAATTTCTTCAATAGTAATATTATTTGTTGCGCGCACACACATATTTAAAGAAACATTTCAAAGAAAAAAAGATTGAATAAAAAATTATAAAGTATATAAATTGCTAAAATAAATTTGAGAATTGTAATTCTAAATGAAACTTTTGTTTTTTTGTTTGATTTAATTATTAAAAAAATATTAAAATCAATTTTAGATAAAAAAAATTGATTTGAGACTAATATTTGAAATTACGAACATTCACATTTTATTAATTACAGTGGAAATAATGGTCATTACAACTATCCTTGAGGGGATTGGAACTATGCACACACCTTAAGGTTACAAGACTAACTTTTAAAAAGGGAGCTAGCGCCTAAAATGTAAACAATGCTATTCACGAAAATGTTTAAAAAATTATTTTAACTTGTTGAATTGAACTAATATCACGAAACATTATTTTGTCTCACTGGTAATTCATCATTTAAATTAAATAGAGGGTCGTGATTTCTTTAAACTAGAAGTTATAAATAGTATAACGGCACCTCTAATAATGGTTTAAAATTTGAAATAATTTAGACATTTATCCATGTTATGTTATCTTAACGATCATATCTATGAAATATAGATTATTTATATATTTTTGTCCCAGTTGTTTGACGTTAAAACTTTACCTATATTTTTAAGTATCATATAAAACATTAAAATAAAAGGACATGTAAGTGTTAGAAAAATAAGAAATTTATAAAAGTATTTTTATATAGAATGTATTCAATTATAACTTTAAATCCTTTGAGCTCAATTTGACACACTATCTGTGTATAAAGTTTAAGATTGGCACCCCAACTAGGACATGCATCAAGAGTAGCGAGGAACTTTTAATCCATTTATATAGTATTTTTTTATTTTGTAAGCGAGGAGCAAGGACATGCATCAAGAGTAAACAACGACATCCCAACTAGGTTGGCACCCCACAAAACCTCCATCCTATACAGTTTAAGATTGTCAACCAACCATATAGAAATCATATATGTGACTTTAGAAGTAGTTATGATTAAAGGCAAATGTTTTTAACGATCTAACGAATATGATTGATTGACAATGTAAAAACCCTTCACATATGTAGTGCAAATATTATTAAATCTTTATTTATTGAATTTTTACCATTCAAATTTTATAAAAGATATATAATTATATGGTCTTAGTATTTCTGTTGTGTGATTTAATCAGGGAAACAACGTATTAAGCTTCAAAACAATGGAATCAAAATATGGAAGGTAATGAAATAAATTCATTTTCAATTAATAATAAAATTTTGAAAAATTAACCAAAATTAAATGGTTGTTACAATTTTTCAGTTTCTTGTTGCTACATTTATAGTTATCTTGGTAAATCTTCGATGTTTCTTTACAGTTTGCAAATCCATATTGTAGAATCATTGAACCCTGCACAAAAATGAAAAAAAAAAGGTTTAGAACAAAAAAAAAAATCTGCTAGCAATTAAATAATACTTAGGCTTTTTGTGTTGGTAGGAGAAATGTCAGGTTAGATTATAAGGAGTTATTGGTTTTAACTCGTTCCATTTAAAAAAACAATTATTAACTAACTTTTGATATTTTAAAAAACAATATATGCATATGTGTGAGAAAAACTTACGTGTTGCAATCAACACTTGGATCAAATGGGACACTGAGAGTAATGTTGCAAAGTTGTGGTAGTTGTCTTGATCTATCAGAGTTAACTCCAAATCTTGATGCAGCAGGTTTGAGACAATTACACACATCCCTCCTAATCTGAGTGGTGTCAGCCTTTTGATTTAAATCATTTGCTCCTGCACAACAATAACTAGTTGGTGTAGCAGGGCCAACACCCTGCAAGAAAGGAAGACATGGCAACAACGAAAAAAGAGCTGAAGTGCAGCTCACGTCATCAATTTGGCGTGCATCCAATGTTGTTACTAGCATGCCTAAAACCATCACAAGCATAGAAAGAGAAATAAATTTCTTGCCCGCCATTTTAATTTAAATATGTGTATGTTTATGATGTTTATGTCGATATTTAGAATGATTGGTCTCTGCAAGTATGCCTTAATTTATATGCAAAATATGTTACGATTTGTTTGGTAAATCATTCATTTTTTGTTTATTTTAATATTAAAAAAATTCTTGTTAGTGATTCATTAATTTATTTCATATTTTTCTAACATAAAAGGAAATGTTTTTACTTTCAATATTCATGGTCAAACTTATAATTAAGACAATCGATTCTAACTATAAAGAATTGTAAGAATATAATGTATTCAAAATTCTTGTAAAAGTAGTTTATTTATTCTTGTACTCATGTTCACACATTCTAAAAACGCAAATATAAAATTACTAGATTATTATGCATTGTTAACAAGACAAAAAAATTAAGAATAGTTTAATAAGACAAAATGGAAATATGTAAAAAAAATTATCATGCTCAATGAAAATAAATTGTTTTAAATCAATGTGTGATGTAGAGTAATATGACATTTTTTTTATTTTTGTTGTGTTAATCTCGTTAATTACAATAAATCATTTAATCAGCATTAATTTTTTGACAAAGATAGATGGATTGTAATGTCTAGTCTTAGTTCATTGTTTTATGACCTGGAAGGATATTGTTAGTTAATATTATAACCATTTTCTATATGGGATATATTTATTTAGTTTATTATCTAGTGGAGATTAATAGTTTAAAAAAGTACTATAAGATAGAAAAAATAATTACTTTTATAAAATTATAATTCCAATTAAATATACTTTATAATATAAAATATTTGTTTTATAATGATAAATTAAATCATTTCAATGTTATGAAATTTAAGAAAATTTTACAAAGTTATCTATAAAATTTGATAAATCTTATTTTGTTATTTTCTTTTAAAAAATTAATTTGGCTAAGTGGACGTTGTTGTCTATAGCGGTGGTTGTAATGTCCATTTGAAAATTGTCGTATATGGTGTAATATCCCGCTTAGGACTCGAATATTTATTAATATTGGGACGATGTATCAGAAATGTTTTGAGCAAAGGACAATTTGGTAAGTTGACAGTTAATGGATTTAATTATATGGCAAGTGTATATATATCTCGCTTA
This sequence comes from Medicago ruthenica, assembly GCA_018208015.1. NCBI lineage: Eukaryota > Viridiplantae > Streptophyta > Magnoliopsida > Fabales > Fabaceae > Medicago > Medicago ruthenica. Next base: position 243,063 of record WNNG01000476.1, read on the forward strand.
GAAGTAACAGTTATCGGTGTTAGAAGATTGTAGAGCAAGCAATGGCATTTTCGTAAATAAAGGGAAGGAGGAGTTTATTTAAAAAAGAAGGGGGAAGATATTTTCTTCACTCCTCTTCCCTCACTCTCTCCAAATCTGGTTTCTCTCCCTCTTCCCCTCACTCTCACGCCACACCATCCTTGTTATCATCCATCAAAGCCTGACCTAAGCTCTTGTGAGATTATGCAAGCAAGCTCAAGTGTTGGAAAGCTAGATCAAGAGGAAGAATCAAGAGAAGAGGTAGTTTGAAGCTAGGGTTTGGATTTCAGTTGTAGCAAGCACCAATCAAGGCAAAGGTGAGCTCCCTAGGGTTTTATAACCCATTTGAGAGTTGTTTACTCTTAGAGTAATTTTTATAAAAGTGCCCTAATTTATGTTAAATTGCTAATTCCTTGTTCCAGCCATGTTTAGATGATTTATAAGCTTAAGAAAATCCTTTTTATGCCATTTGGGAAGCTTGGGTGTGTTAGGATGGCTTGGAATGATGAAAAATACCATTTTTGAGATTTCTGGACCTGTCATGGTCGCTACAGCGAGCTGGAGCTCGCTACAGCGACCAGGAAGAATTTTATTCTGCCTACTGTCGCTACAAGCGCAGGCTTGTCGCTTCAAGCGCAGGCTTGTCGCTACAAGCGCGGAGGCCCAGACAGCACTTGACAGCTTTGCTGTTTTGGGTGTTCTGGGACGCGTAGGCATGGTTTTTCGCATCCGTTTTCTTCGTAAACATTTTAGAAACATTCTCCACCATTTTAACACATTCAAGAGGCTCCCAAAAAGATGAATATGTATGGAACAAGGATTGTGCATTGTCTTAGAATAGTTTGAATTAAGGGCAAAGCTTAGACGAATGCAGTAACTTCATTACAATGTTTAAGTAAGTTAGGGACGTAGTTTCCCCACTTTAGATAATGGCTCATGAGAACGATGAGTCAAGAACCTATTATAGGTTAAAGAGATTTTGAATGGTACTCATCATGTACTAAGCACAAGATTGAATCTATATTCATAGTTAAGGACCTTTAATAGGTTAAGCATTCAAGAATGCATCAGATATGCAATAGACATAAGTTATATATATAAGAAGAATAAGAACAAGAATTATTAAGATATTAAGCCGTGGCCTTCGTCGTTCACGCCAGTGGGACACGAATGGTTCATGAAAAGTAAAGACTAAGATTAATACTATTAAGTCGTGACTTTCATCGTTCACGCCAGTGGGACATGACAGGTTCATGCATAAGATTAAAGATTATTTATTCGCGTCTTCCGTCGTTCACGCCAGTGGGACACGGGAGGTATACGCATCAGTTAAGACTAATTATTAAGTCGTGTCTTCTGCTGTTCACGCCAGTGGGACACAGGAGGTTCACGCCAGTGGGACGTGTTATTCCGCAAGGATGACCGCACGACGACAAGAGGAGTCCGGTGTTAGCCTGATATGATAGGAATTTTCACCGGTTATCAGGGGAATGTGCTTCGGGCTTACTCCACCCGGGGGCATTCCGTAAAATGAACCCAGATAATATTGTTTGTTCAACGCTAACAACTAACATAAAGACATGTAACAGTTAATATTTATTCATGTTATCAGACAGAGAATAGTTATCAGACAAGTATCAGATATCAGGTATCAGTTATCAGGCGGTGATCCTAGGTTTCCCCTCGATCACCCATTTATCAGGTTATAGTCTAGAACTCATGGATATTCAGTATCAGACTCAGACAGTGATCCTAGGTTTCCCCTTGATCACTAGGAAGTAGTCCAGTTTATGACTACACAGTTTAGCAGGAACAGTCAGGTAACCCTCTACCGGTAAGGTTAAGACTTGGCGATCATAGGTATCCCCAAGATTGCCGAGGTAGGCACGGCGACCCTAGGTTCCCTGTGGTTGCCAACAGTAGGTAGGGTAGGAGCTCACTGAGACATTATGTCTCATCCCTATCCTTCTGGTGCAGGTTTTTAGGTAGCCAAGTGGCTTTCAGATGAAGATCTTCATGAAGATGCTGGATGTAGTGCAGTTGCTCGTCAAGGACACGCTCAGGAGGCTGACAGATTGTATATGTATATAGAAGTGTATGTTATGATATTTGGATAATTGTATAACGAGCAAATTTGTACTCATTCAGTTGTATGTATTATTGTTATTATTATTGAAAATTTTAATGTACCCAGTATCAGATTAATACACATGCTAAATATTCTAGATAATTTAGTATGGGTGTTACAATTGGTATCAGAGCAGGTCGATTCAGACCGTGCCTTGGGTCATTAAAGTTTTAGTAAAAGTAGTGGAACCATTGGGTTCCAGATGTTGTTCTAAATGTCACATCTAGTTGAGCCTGATCAACTCAATCTAGTATATGACAGTTAGGATAAATGTCCGAGAGCTGAATGTGACCAAGGAGGAATGAAGTGTGTGAAGGGCGAAGATTAAGGTGATAGAATTTTAAGACGGAATTGGCGAAGAAGTATTCATGCCAAATGGTGGCCATCAAACTGTAAAGTAACGAAGCCTGATAGTGGCCAGGTCTCAGAGACATAAGGGATATTTATCTATAAGGTGACGTACCTCAACCCAGTTGGTCACGTCGTTGGACGATACCTCATCTGCGGAAGACATACGGATTAAGGAATTATGGAATACTCTAAGGAATGACGTGGAACCTTAACGGGAACCGCAGTTCGAGAAGTTAAAGTGAAGTGTGGATTAAGTATCAATTCTGAGTACAGAGTTAAGGAATTGCGGTACCAAACTTAGAGACTTGAAATGTGGAATTATCGGTCGGTTTTGAAACCTCTAGACTCCCAGCAAAGATAGAGTGCTGAGAACCAAACTCCAATCGGATGAGATTTTAATGTCCAGACAGTTAAGAGGAAAATTATGGATTAAGCGAAGTATTTGGACGAATGGAACTAACTACTTAAGGGTGGTCTTTGAGCATGACTCGCAAGTAAGTTTAACCCTATCAGATCAGCCGCACCTCCTGAACCTTAAATGCTAGATTTGGGAATTAAGAAAAGAAGTTGGTATGCAACCTAAGAACTAAGATGGATGAATAAGTGTTGATAATAAGACCCGTTACATGTCGAGGCGTGAATCAGATATTCATATGTGTTTTATTAGTAAGAAGATTGGAAATAAGCTAAGCTTAACTGAAATTTTATTCAACGAAAGGTGTATATTAAATGGTCAGTCATCGGGATTTAGTGAACTGATGGACGAATAAAGTTGAATTTCCTTGATTGGATGAAGAAGGCAAGTTCAAGATGACACAAGATTATAGTAGACCAGTTTTGAAGGATAATCGGAAATTTTAGCCGAGAAATTATATTGAGACTGTATTATACGAGAGGTTAAGATTGTGTTTAATGCTAGTGAGTTTTAAGTTTTCAACTGGTGAGTTTTCTTCCACAGTTATTCTAGAAGCTTAAAGAGGTCACCTCGTGTTGATAAGTTCGGAGGGCGGTAATAAGGTATAGATTTCGGATTGTTCAACTATATGTAGAATTACTCAAATGTTAAGATCAAGATCTGAAATGAGAATGCCGTAACGAGTAGTTGAATGAAACAAAAGTAATGATGAAGTATTGAAGTTCAAGATCAATTAACTGGAGGGATTCGAAGGTAACCTAAGAGGTATGGTAAAACCATAGAGACCGTAATTGTTTTGAAAAGATTATGGGTATGAAATCCTTATGGATAGAGATAGAACGATTAGTAATGGGACTCAAACCCTCAGTAGATTCAGTATATGTAAAAGATGTGAACCTTCAGAAAACCATAAGTCGTTTTAGAAGTTGACACAAGTGTTTGTGTGTGTGAATTTAAGTTGTCTCAAGCAAGCTTTCAGTCGGGTTGCGCAATGTTTTAGTGATTAATCATAAGGAACTGGCCAAGAGATGGTTACGGAATTCAGGATATGGAAAGTAAAGTTAGAACCAGAGTATAAACTGTTTGACAGGAACATTGTTGAACTCTTGACAGTTGTTGGAAACCGTTTACAGGTTCTGGCGTTTTATCGTGAGAGTAAGTGAGTATATGGTTTATGTCCGAAAGGAAGTACAGTGTCAGGTGACGATCAATCAGTAAGTTAAACAGGTAGTTTAAGCCACAAGAGAATCAACGAACGTAAGATGAATCTGCTGTGATAGCTACAAGTTGTTAAGGAACAAGTCAGCCAGAGAATTTAATAATGGTGTATTACTCCTACTCCAAAGTGTTTTGTTAGACCAGAGTTGCGCAGCGGAAAAGTAATTCCAGGATGAGTTAACTAACAATTCTAAACTGAAGCTTAGAGAACAAGGATGCTTGTGTAGTCCTTGTCAGGTGAACCACAGAATATCAGTGAGCAGTGACGACTCGAACTTGTTATAAGTTCTAGAAGGAAATTTTAAAAGTAAAGCCGAGGGATATTTCAAACCTCGAGACTCGAGAGAAATGGAAATTGAAGCAGTTTAAGATTCTGTGATAAGAATAAGAATGATATGTTTCTAGCACAATAAGTCTAGAGCAAGGAAAGTCACCACTAATGCGGTACTTGAAGAGTAAGTTTAGTCAAAAAGGGGTAAGTATAAGGTAACATCTGTAAAAGTTGCACGTGCAAGACGGTAAATCTTCGAATTGAAGCGTTGATCAGAAACAACGATGCAGTGACATATGAGTTTAATCCACGTTGTACCTCGCTATGTCAACATGTCACATGTATCAGGTTATGTTAGTATTATATATACTTATCAGACAATACTTAAACTACTCAGATAGTAGTGTAGCAGATTTTCAGCTATGTGACGTGTTTTGGCAATAGTGGTACGCAATCAGGAATGTTTAAGTATGAAGGTTTTTACCAGAATAGATTCGTTAATATCAACCATATCTTAACGGAAGGGTTCGGAATTAATGTACTTAATGTTCACCATTAAAAGAAAAGATTCTCAATTGATGTGGTAGTGTCTCAAATATGATAAGATCAAGAATGATGTCCCGTCAGTCGGACAAGGATGAGATGATGTATTGTGTACCCATCAGTAGGGTACACGTGCTCGCTTATGTATGTAAATTATATGCTATGAAATATACCATGTGGTGTTATGTGAGATGATTACTACTCATCACTTGGGCTAAACTGCTATGAGATTGGATTTACCAATACATAAAATATTTATGCTACGGCCATAATTCGAGAATAGTAGTGACAAGAAAGATGGGAGATTAGTAAACTCCAAGTAATGGAGAATGATTTCTAAGTTATTAAGATAAGTGATGTCGTCGTATGAGACGAAAGATAAAGATAATAATTAATGGGAATATTTGAGGACAATGAGAACGATCTAATGTCGTCAAAGTAAGATTACATGGACTATGAAGGTATTTATAAGAATTAGTACAAGTGTCAGAGCTGGACAACTCCAGATTGGATTTGCAGAAGTGTATGAACCAGGAACGTGGTCAAGCGAGTTGGATACGATGGTTCAGATAACCTCACATCCTACTACGTAAGAGTTATGCAAATCATCACAAGCATTTCAGTTGAAGGAGAAGTTGTCGAGTATATTTGATATATAGAGAGTTGGAAATCCAAGGGATTCCGATAATCAAGACAAACTGGAGTTTCGGGCAAGTAAAAGAAGTAGTGTGAGAGATTCATTCATATATGATAGTGGAAACTAAATTTCGAGGACGAAATTTCTTTAAGGGGGGTAGATTGTAATATCCCGCTTAGGACTCGAATATTTATTAATATTGGGACGATGTATCAGAAATGTTTTGAGCAAAGGACAATTTGGTAAGTTGACAGTTAACGGATTTAATTATATGGCAAGTGTATATATATCTCGCTTAGAAGTAACAGTTATCGGTGTTAGAAGATTGTAGAGCAAGCAATGGTATTTTCGTAAATAAAGGGAAGGAGGAGTTTATTTAAAAAAGAAGGGGGAAGATATTTTCTTCACTCTTCTCTTCCCTCACTCTCTCCAAATCTGGTTTCTCTCCCTCTTCCCCTCACTCTCACGCCACACCATCCTTGTTATCATCCATCAAAGCCTCACCTAAGCTCTTGTGAGATTATGCAAGCAAGCTCAAGTGTTGGAAAGCTAGATCAAGAGGAAGAATCAAGAGAAGAGGTAGTTTGAAGCTAGGGTTTGGATTTCAGTTGTAGCAAGCACCAATGAAGGCAAAGGTGAGCTCCCTAGGGTTTTATAACCCATTTGAGAGTTGTTTACTCTTAGAGTAATTTTTATAAAAGTGCCCTAATTTATGTTAAATTGCTAATTCCTTGTTCCAGCCATGTTTAGATGATTTATAAGCTTAAGAAAATCCTTTTTATGCCATTTGGGAAGCTTGGGTTTGTTAGGATGGCTTGGAATGATGAAAAATACCATTTTTGAGATTTCTAGACCTGTCATGGTCGCTACAGCGAGCTGGAGCTCGCTACAGCGACCAGGCAGAATTTTATTCTGCCTACTGTCGCTACAAGCGCAGGCTTGTCGCTTCAAGCGCAGGCTTGTCGCTACAAGCGCGGAGGCCCAGACAGCACTTGACAGCTTTGCTGTTTTGGGTGTTCTGGGACGCGTAGGCATGGTTTTTCGCATCCGTTTTCTCCGTAAACATTTTAGAAACATTCTCCACCATTTTAACACATTCAAGAGGCTCCCAAAAAGATGAATATGTATGGAACAAGGATTGTGCATTGTCTTAGAATAGTTTGAATTAAGGGCAAAGCTTAGACGAATGCAGTAACTTCATTACAATGTTTAAGTAAGTTAGGGACGTAGTTTCCCCACTTTAGATAATGGCTCATGAGAACGATGAGTCAAGAACCTATTATAGGTTAAAGAGATTTTGAATGGTACTCATCATGTACTAAGCACAAGATTGAATCTATATTCATAGTTAAGGACCTTTAATAGGTTAAGCATTCAAGAATGCATCAAATATGCAATAGACATAAGTTATATATATAAGAAGAATAAGAACAAGAATTATTAAGATATTAAGCCGTGGCCTTCGTCGTTCACGCCAGTGGGACACGAATGGTTCATGAAAAGTAAAGACTAAGATTAATACTATTAAGTCGTGACTTTCATCGTTCACGCCAGTGGGACATGAAAGGTTCATGCATAAGATTAAAGATTATTTATTCGCGTCTTCCGTCGTTCACGCCAGTGGGACACGGGAGGTATACGCATCAGTTAAGACTAATTATTAAGTCGTGTCTTCTGCTGTTCACGCCAGTGGGACACAGGAGGTTCACGCCAGTGGGACGTGTTATTCCGCAAGGATGACCGCACGACGACAAGAGGAGTCCGGTGTTAGCCTGATATGATAGGAATTTTCACCGGTTATCAGGGGAATGTGCTCCGGGGTTACTCCACCCGGGGGCATTCCGTAAAATGAACCCAGATAATATTGTTTGTTCAACGCTAACAACTAACATAAAGACATGTAACAGTTAATATTTATTCATGTTATCAGACAGAGAATAGTTATCAGACAAGTATCAGATATCAGGTATCAGTTATCAGGCGGTGATCCTAGGTTTCCCCTCGATCACCCATTTATCAGGTTATAGTCTAGAACTCATGGATATTCAGTATCAGACTCAGACAGTGATCCTAGGTTTCCACTTGATCACTAGGAAGTAGTCCAGTTTATGACTACACAGTTTAGCAGGAACAGTCAGGTAACCCTCTACGGGTAAGGTTAAGACTTGGCGATCATAGGTATCCCCAAGATTGCCGAGGTAGGCACGGCGACCCTAGGTTCCCTGTGGTTGCCAACAGTAGGTAGGGTAGGAGCTCACTGAGACATTATGTCTCATCCCTATCCTTCTGGTGCAGGTTTTCAGGTAGCCAAGTGGCTTTCAGATGAAGATCTTCATGAAGATGCTGGATGTAGTGCAGTTGCTCGTCAAGGACACGCTCAGGAGGCTGACAGATTGTATATGTATATAGAAGTGTATGTTATGATATTTGGATAATTGTATAACGAGCAAATTTGTACTCATTCAGTTGTATGTATTATTGTTATTATTATTGAAAATTTTAATGTACCCAGTATCAGATTAATACACATGCTAAATATTCTAGATAATTTAGATTGTAAAGATAAGTTCTTACTAGAGCTAACACCTGATGTGTAATTATTTTCTATAAATAAATAAACTTAAACCATATATGTAACATCCCATATGACTTTAAGTATTGTCGACTGACCCCATAAACCAACACGAGTTCTTTCAGCGTGCTCCTCAATCGCACAATTTTCGAAAAACTTTTGTAATATTCCGCTTATGACCCAAGTATTTATCAGTATTGAGACGATGTATCAGAGGTGTTTTGAGTAATGGCATTTTGGTAATTACCACTTATGGGTATTATATATATGACAAAAGTCATCTTCCTCTTCATTCTACAATCTTCTTTCTCTCTCTAGAACAATTCCTCTCCCTTCTCTCTCTTTCTACTCTTGCGCCTCCCTCCAAATCCTTCCATAATCATCAGATTTCATCTTCAAACACTCAATCCCCATGCAAGCAAGCAAGTTACTAATTTTGAGAAAAGGAAGCTAAGGAAAAAGGGGCAAAAAGCTAGGGTTTTGGTGAAGAAGATTAGCAAAGAAGAAGCTATCTAGCTAAGGTTTTGGAATGAAGTCTATCAAGCCTTGATCAGATGTTTGAGGTGAGCTCCTAGAGGGTTTAGATCCTCACTTTGTTTATGCTTTGAGTTTTTAGCATTAAGAGCTAGATTTGCTAAATTTTATGCCATAAATCCTTTTTGGCTTGTGATTATATGAACACATAGGTTATAAGTTGACCTTGTGTAATGGAAATCTTTCCCATAAGCTTTTTTGTTGTTTGGAGAGGATTGGTTTAGCTTTGAAAGCGAATTGTGATTTCTGCAGGGGACAAAATCGGCCACCGATTTTGTGGCTGGCCATTCTTGGCATTTACGACATATTTCGGCCCCCGATTTTTAGAAATCGGCCCCTGATTTTCCAGCCACACAATTTCATGTTCATGAGTATAGGAATGGAATTAAGGTATAATAGGTAATGGGTATGGCATTGGGAGATGATTACACAATTTCTAAGTTATGTAGAGGAATAATAGAGCTAGTAATGGGATTACCCCTTACTAAACAACTTCATATACTCGTTAAGCAATGTGCAAGCCAAGGATATTTCAGCGGTTAAGTTAGAACCTTTTATAGGATAAACACTGATGAATAAAGTTATAGAAGTATTCCTTTGGAATACATAGGCAATGGGAATGCTTCGGCAATCATAGTTATAGATATATTTATAGTGTTGGTTCTCCAACAATTATAGGTGGCTTATGAGAACGATAAGCCAAGGAACCTTGTGTTATAGATTATGCGTTATAGAATTGTTATATGATTACAGTAACAGATTATATGTTCACATGTTAAAGTTAAAGAATTAAAGATTAAAGATATTGGCGTGCTTGCACGTTTCACAGTCATAGGGCGTGTTCAGCAGACTCCGGGATTCGCCGGATGGGACTTCTCCGAGAGGGTTGTCCACACGTTTCATAGGGAGTCCGGTGTTAGCCTGATTGATAGGAATTTCACCGGGTCATAGGGAGATGTACTTCGGGGTTACTCCACCCGGATGCACTCCGTAAAATGAACTCAGATTAATTGCTTGTTCAACGCTAACAGCTAACATAAAACTGCTATAGAACTGTTTATATGTTTTATGTTTCATAGTTATAGTCAAAGTCACAGTTACAGTTATAGTCACAGGAAACTTACAGTTATAGTTATAGACAGTTATTAGAAAGTAATCATAGGTTTTCCCCCGATCACTAAGTTAAAGTTATAGGCAGAATACAGTTATGGTTATAGACAGATACAGTAAAGGTTATAGGCAGTTTAAGTTATAGTTACAGGAGGACTTATAGTCATAGGCAGATAAAAGACTTGGCGATCTTAGGAAATCCCCAACATTGCCAAGGTAGGCATGGCGACCCTAGGTTCCCTGTGGTTGCCAACAGTAGGTTGGGTAGAGCTCACTGAGACATTATGTCTCATCCCTTTCCTTCTGGTGCAGGTTTATAGGTAAGTCAGAGGTTTGTGATGAAGTTCTTCATAGAGATGCTGGATGGAGTACAGTTGCTCGTTGTGTATCAGCTCAGGAGCTTAACGGACATTGTATAAGTATTTGTAATAGTATTGGATTATTTGTACAAACGAGTATACTTGTATTCATTCATTTGTGATGTATGATTATTATTATTGAAATTTTTAAATGTATCCAGTATCAGTTTAACGCACATGCTAATGTACTAGTTAAAGTTAGTATGGGTGTTACAATTGGTATCAGAGCAGGTCGATTCAGACCGTGCCATGGGTCATTTTAGATTCAATAAGAGTAGTGGAATCATTGGGTTCCAGATGTTGTTCTAAATGTCATGTCTAGTTGAGCCTGATCAACTCAGTCTAGTATGTGACAGTTAGGATAAATGTCCGAGAGCTGAATGTGACCAAGGAGGAAAGAGGTGTACGAAGGGTGAAGGTTAAGACGTCAGATTCTAAGACGGAAATTTGCAAAGTGTTTAAGGTCAAAGGATGGTTCTCTAACAGTGAAGTAACTGAGCCAGTTAATGGCAAAGTTTTAGGATTATAAAAGGTATTAAAGAGTAAGGTCAAGTACCTTAACTAGTTGGACGCATCATTAAACGATGCCTTCTCCGAGGAGACATGAACAGTAAAGAATTATGGAATACACTAAGAGATGATTTGGAATCTTAAGGGGAACCGTAATTTGGAAAGTTAGAGTGAATTGTGCAATTAGAGTTTTATTTCCGGCTGCAGATGCAAAGGATTGTGATACCACACCCAGCGACTTGGACTAAGGAATGAAAAGTTAATTATTGGAAACTCTGGACTTTCAGTAAGGATAGAGAGTGTAAGGATGGAAGGACTTGCGCATTTGACCGGATGAGATTTTGACAACCGATATGTAAGAGACTTATTTAAGTATTAAGCGAAATATTGGATGGATGAAATAGATTACCTTCCTTTATTATGGGACATCAAGATGCTTGGTATGAAGAATGCGAGCGTAGCGATAAGTAAAGGAAACCCCCGGTAGGGGTATGGATTAAAGATTGAATCTTATGTTGGCGAATTAGGGTAGACCGGCTTCGAAGATTAAGCAGGAAGAATGTCACTAACGTACGAGTCATAGTTAAAGCTACGGTTAATGTTAAGGAGTTCTATGCTATCTTTTGATGGGCTCCTTACACGAGTATTTGGGTAAGCCGACAAAGATCATCTTATGATAGTATGTGATAAAGATGGTGGAAATACAGACCTTGGATTGTTCGAAACCATGAAGAGGGCAACGTCGAGAAGACATATGAAATGTTATTCAGGTAACGAGATTAGGACGGAAATTGTGAATACAGTAATAAGTTATAGGAAGGATCCAATGGAAAATGTTAAGTATTGAAGCTTACAGATTTATTAATCGGGTACTCGAAGAGGTGCATCATGTATTTGAATTTACAGGAGAGCCGGTAAGGTTAAGTTTATACAGACGGATTATTTCCGGAGTAACCAAGGGTTATGTTAGAGTTATGTGGACCTAAGTGACTTGGGAAAAAGGTTGTGGATGTGAAATCCTTACGGATAATTATAGGATGAGACACGATTCATTAATCGATTAAGTACGTGGAAGACGAGAATTTCTGGAAGTCATAGAATGTTTTTAGAAGATACCACAAGTATATAACGTATGAACTTAAGTTGTTTTAACAAGAGCATCGTTGGGCTCGTATTTAATGTTAAGGACTGTTTATAGATTTCGGTGTACTTCCGTGAAAGTAAGAACAATGTTTATGTCCGAAAGGAAATTCAAAGTCAAAGGATTGGCTAAGGAGATTTTATATGGTAATAGTGATCCCAAAGCGAATTGTTAAAAAAATCAGAGTTGCGCAGTGGAGAAGTAATCAAAGGATGAGCTATTGAACAATTCAAAACTGAAGTTTAGAGAAAAGGATGTTTGTGAAGTCCTTGTCGGAGGAATTACAGGAAAGGCATTCAGAGATTAATTCACAAGCTACAGAACATGTGTAAGTAGTGATGACTTGAACTTATCATCAGTTCTAACGGGAAATTTTAATAGATAAATCGAGGAATGTTTTAGACCTCAAAACTCATGAGATAAGAGAATCCAAGCGGTTTGAGAAATTTAAAGGGATGTGTTTCTAGAACAATAAGTTTAACCAAAGAGGAATTATTCCGTGGCATACAGTTATTCCGCATCGTACCCACGTTATGCTAGCATGTCGCATGTAGCAGGTTAGGATTAGTATTATGTATACTGATCAAGCAGAGTTTATGCTACTTAGATAGTAGTGTAACATATTTTAAAGTCATGTGACATGTATGAGTAACCATGGTACGCAGTCGGTAATGTTTTAACAGGAAAGTCTTAAGTAAGATCAGGTTTGTTGTTATTGAACAAATCTCAGTAGAGGAGTTCAGAAATTCTTGAACTTAATGTTAACAGTTAAAGGAAGGAAATGTTTTACACAGATCATAAGATTACTCATAGTTTATAGTAAAAGGCTACGTGAATTCAAGTTATGAATTAAAGGATTAAGAGTTTTAGAGTGCTATTTGAATAGCGAACAGAATAGAGTTTTCTTTTAGAAAACGGAGAATGTCCTTGGACAAAATAAGTTATAAGGTCTATGGAACGTAATCATAGTTGCGTATGAGATTGTATATACCCCAAAGAGTGTAAGCATGAGTTAAGAGCAAGAAGAGTGACTAAGTTGGTGTGGCATTGTCTCGAATACATGTTGATTAAGTATGATGTCTCATTAGTTGGACAACGATGATGCGACGTACTGTGTACCGATAGTAGAGTACACGTACTCGATCATGTATGGAAGCTATGTGCTATGGATTATATTTTATGATGATATGTGAGACGGCTTACACCACACGTCACTTGTACTAAACTTTCATAAGTTGGAATTATTGTTAAAGAAAGTATCAACCGTATGAGTAGGAAATATCTTGAATGATGCAAGATTGTCGGAGTCTTGGAAGGGATGAAGCCCCTAAGACCTTTAGCTACGCGTTGTCGTTGGTTAATTAAATCAGAGCATGAGTGGCTCATATGATTTCTCGAGCTTTAAAGATTTCCACAGTGGAAATGTGAACGATGCTTATGATTGTGATGATAGCTACACCAGGATAACAGAAAGAAAGGAACTTGTACCGTAAGTTCAGCCATCACCTTGTATTTGAATCATGAAGGAGTATGTAAAAGACTTTACTTCTGTTTGAGATTGCTCAATATCAAATGTCTTTCAATGTAAGAATAAATTTATATGAAGAATGATACGAATGTAACAGTAAAAGGTCGTCTTACGAGGCGTAAGTTAAAGACAAGAGTTCTTTGAAACTGAAAGTAATGTAATAGATTCCTCGGAAAGTAGGAATAATTGAGGAAAATCAGATCGACCCGACGTCTTCAGGTTAAGATTAAACGGTCAATTAAAGAAGAACTGATAGAATTCGGTAAGTGAAATCCAAGACTTAATAATTTTAAATTGGATTTGTAAGGAATATGTCGAACAGAAATCATAGTCAGATGAGATGGAAAAGTTGGTTCAGATAACCATATGTCTAAACAGGTAATAGTTATGCGAGATGCACCAAATCTTTCAGCAGGAAAGAAATTGTCATACGTTTTGGTTTATAGAAATGGAAATCATGGCTAAAGAACAAGTTTTAACCAGTATGGTTTAATCGAGGTACGTGATTAATCTACATGTCAGGCCCTGGAGTTGCCATGAATTTCCAACAAGCTTAAAGGATTGGAAATTTTCATAGTGGAGAAAGAGGTAGAAAGGATTTATCTTTACAGGATCTCGTAAGGATTATCTAAATTTCGAGGACGAAATTTCTTTAAGGGGGGTAGAGTGTAATATTCCGCTTATGACCCAAGTATTTATCAGTATTGAAACGATGTATCAGAGGTGTTTTGAGTAATGGCATTTTGGTAATTACCACTTATGGGTATTATATATATGACAAAAGTCATCTTCCTCTTCATTCTACAATCTTCTTTCTCTCTCTAGAACAATTCATCTCCCTTCTCTCTCTTTCTACTCTTGCGCCTCCCTCCAAATCCTTCCATAATCATCAGATTTCATCTTCAAACACTCAATCCCCATGCAAGCAAGCAAGTTACTAATTTTGAGAAAAGGAAGCTAAGGAAAAAGGGGCAAAAAGCTAGGGTTTTGGTGAATAAGATTAGCAAAGAAGAAGCTATCTAGCTAAGGTTTTGGAATGAAGTCTATCAAGCCTTGATCAGATGTTTGAGGTGAGCTCCTAGAGGGTTTAGATCCTCACTTTGTTTATGCTTTGAGTTTTTAGCATTAAGAGCTAGATTTGCTAAATTTTATGCCATAAATCCTTTTTGGCTTGTGATTATATGAACACATAGGTTGTAAGTTGATCTTGTGTAATGGAAATCTTTCCCATAAGCTGTTTTGTTGTTTGGAGAGGATTGGTTTAGCTTTGAAAGCGAATTGTGATTTCTGCAGGGGACAAAATCGGCCACCGATTTCCCAAATCGGCCACCGATTTTGTGGCTGGCCATTCTTGGCATTTACGACATATTTCGGCCCCCGATTTTTAGAAATCGGCCCCCGATTTTCCAGCCACACAATTTCATGTTCATGAGTATAGGAATGGAATTAAGGTATAATAGGTAATGGGTATGGCATTGGGAGATGATTACACAATTTCTAAGTTATGTAGAGGAATAATAGAGCTAGTAATGGGATTACCCCTTACTAAACAACTTCATATACTCGTTAAGCAATGTGCAAGCCAAGGATATTTCAGCGGTTAAGTTAGAACCTTTTATAGGATAAACACTGATGAATAAAGTTATAGAAGTATTCCTTTGGAATACATAGGCAATGGGAATGCTTCGGCAATCATAGTTATAGATATATTTATAGTGTTGGTTCTCCAACAATTATAGGTGGCTTATGAGAACGATAAGCCAAGGAACCTTGTGTTATAGATTATGCGTTATAGAATTGTTATATGATTACAGTAACAGATTATATGTTCACATGTTAAAGTTAAAGAATTAAAGATTAAAGATATTGGCGTGCTTGCACGTTTCACAGTCATAGGGCGTGTTCAGCAGACTCCGGGATTCGCCGGATGGGACTTCTCCGAGAGGGTTTGTCCACACGTTTCATAGGGAGTCCGGTGTTAGCCTGATTGATAGGAATTTCACCGGGTCATAGGGAGATGTACTTCGGGGTTACTCCACCCGGATGCACTCCGTAAAATGAACTCAGATTAATTGCTTGTTCAACGCTAACAGCTAACATAAAACTGCTATAGAATTGTTTATATGTTTTATGTTTCATAGTTATAGTCAAAGTCACAGTTACAGTTATAGTCACAGGAAACTTACAGTTATAGTTATAGACAGTTATTAGAAAGTAATCATAGGTTTTCCCCCGATCACTAAGTTAAAGTTATAGGCAGAATACAGTTATGGTTATAGACAGATACAGTAAAGGTTATAGGCAGTTTAAGTTATAGTTACAGGAGGACTTATAGTCATAGGCAGATAAAAGACTTGGCGATCTTAGGAAATCCCCAACATTGCCAAGGTAGGCATGGCGACCCTAGGTTCCCTGTGGTTGCCAACAGTAGGTTGGGTAGAGCTCACTGAGACATTATGTCTCATCCCTTTCCTTCTGGTGCAGGTTTATAGGTAAGTCAGAGGTTCGTGATGAAGTTCTTCATAGAGATGCTGGATGGAGTACAGTTGCTCGTTGTGTATCAGCTCAGGAGCTTAACGGACATTGTATAAGTATTTGTAATAGTATTGGATTATTTGTACAAACGAGTATACTTGTATTCATTCATTTGTGATGTATGATTATTATTATTGAAATTTTTAAATGTATCCAGTATCAGTTTAACGCACATGTTAATATACTAGTTAAAGTTAGTATGGGTGTTACAACTTTCCTGAAGGTCACCCATCCCAAAATTGATCCAAGTCAAGCACACTTAACTGTGGAGTTCTTATCGTCCGGGCTACTTAAAAGAAGATGCATCTTGTTGGTATAGGTTGTATCAAACAATTCTTATAAGTCTTCCTTCAACCATGCAGTCTCATACCTGCACGATGTCAGGAACCATCTCATTCCAATGTGAATACGGTTGCTTAGAAGATGCCAGGAGCCGCTCATTGCCATGCCCTGTGCATCGGCGATCACTCCCCGCTCTTGTCAGCCTCAGGCATTGCAATATATATGTAAATTTCAAACAAAAATTGGTTTTCTCCGTGATGTTGTTACACCATACGTCAGTGAACAAGATCATTATACTCATGTTGGTCAAATACTTAACTGAAATATTGCTCATGGTATCCCTTTTTTGAAAGAAATTTATAGAATGAACATTGTTTTATTTCAGATGTCTCCAAGTCCAAAAAATTTCGTAAAAATCACTGTATTTAATTGTTTATTATACTTGTTCTACGGTGTAGACCAGTTCTCCTAATACTGTAAAATTGATTTTTGTTCTTGGGTATGATTTATGTCCTCCCTAAAATAAAATTCCTTCAATAGTAATATGATTTGTTGCGCGCACACACATATTTAAAGAAACATTTCAAAGAAAAAAAGCTTGAATAAAAAATTATAAAGTATATAAATTGCTAAAATAAATTTGAGAATTGTAATTCTAAATGAAACTTTTGTTTTTTTGTTTGATTTAATTATTAAAAAAATATTAAAATCAATTTTAGATAAAAAAATTGATTTGAGACTAATATTTCAAATTACGAACATTCACATTTTATTAATTACAGTGGAAATAATGGTCATTACAACTATCCTTGAGGGGATTGGAACTATGCACACACCTTAAGGTTACAAGACTAAGTTTTAAAAAGGGAGCTAGCGCCTAAAATGTAAACAATGCTATTCACGAAAATGTTTAAAAAATTATTTTAACTTTTTGAATTGAACTAATATCACGAAACATTATTTTGTCTCACTGGTAATTCATCATTTAAATTAAATAGAGGGTCGTGATTTCTTTAAACTAGAAGTTATAAATAGTATAACGGCACCTCTAATAATGGTTTAAAATTTGAAATAATTTAGACATTTATCCATGTTATGTTATCTTAACGATCATATCTATGAAATATAGATTATTTATATATTTTTGTCCCAGTTGTTTGACGTTAAAACTTTACCTATATTTTTAAGTATCATATAAACATTAAAATAAAAGGACATGTAAGTGTTAGAAAAATAAGAAATTTATAAAAGTATTTTTATATAGAATGTATTCAATTATAACTTTAAATCCTTTGAGCTCAATTTGACACACTATCTGTGTATAAAGTTTAAGATTGGCACCCCCAACTAGGACATGCATCAAGAGTAGCGAGGAACTTTTAATCCATTTATATAGTATTTTTTTATTTTGTAAGCGAGGAGCAAGGACATGCATCAAGAGTAAACAACGACATCCCAACTAGGTTGGCACCCCACAAAACCTCCATCCTATACAGTTTAAGATTGTCAACCAACCATATAGAAATCATATATGTGACTTTAGAAGTAGTTATGATTAAAGGCAAATGTTTTTAACGATCTAACGAATATGATTGATTGACAATGTAAAAACCCTTCACATATGTAGTGCAAATATTATTAAATCTTTATTTATTGAATTTTTACCATTCAAATTTTATAAAAGATATATAATTATATGGTCTTAGTATTTCTGTTGTGTGATTTAATCAGGGAAACAACGTATTAAGCTTCAAAACAATGGAATCAAAATATGGAAGGTAATGAAATAAATTCATTTTCAATTAATAATAAAATTTTGAAAAATTAACCAAAATTAAATGGTTGTTACAATTTTTCAGTTTTCTTGTTGCTACATTTATAGTTATCTTGGTAAATCTTCGATGTTTCTTTACAGTTTGCAAGTCCATATTGTAGAATCATTGAACCCTGCACAAAAATGAAAAAAAAAAGGTTTAGAACAAAAAAAAAAATCTGCTAGCAATTAAATAATACTTAGGCTTTTTGTGTTGGTAGGAGAAATGTCAGGTTAGATTATAAGGAGTTATTGGTTTTAACTCGTTCCATTTAAAAAAACAATTATTAACTAAATTTTGATATTTTAAAAAACATTATATGCATATGTGTGAGAAAAACTTACGTGTTGCAATCAACACTTGGATCAAATGGGACACTGAGAGTAATGTTGCAAAGTTGTGGTAGTTGTCTTGATCTATCAGAGTTAACTCCAAATCTTGATGCAGCAGGTTTGAGACAATTACACACATCCCTCCTAATCTGAGTGGTGTCAGCCTTTTGATTTAAATCATTTGCTCCTGCACAACAATAACTAGTTGGTGTATGTAACACCCATACTAAATTATCTAGAATATTTAGCATGTGTATTAATCTGATACTGGGTACATTAAAATTTTCAATAATAAATACAATATAAACCACTGAATGAGTACAAATAGCTCGTATATACAAATATCCAGATATCATATACAATTATCCTCATATACATAGATAATCTGCCAAACTCCTGAACTTGTCCTTGACGAGCATCTGCACTCCATCCAGCGTCTTCCTGTAGATCTTCATCTGAAACCACCTGACTACCTGAAAACCTGCACCAGAAGGATAGGGATGAGACATAACGTCTCAGTGAGCTCCTACCCTACCTACTGTTGGCAACCACAGGGAACCTAGGGTCGCCGTGCCTACCTCGGCAATCTTAGGGATACCTATGATCGCCAAGTCTCATCCTTACCCATAGAGGGCTACCTGACTATTCCTGTTAAACTGTGTAGCTATAAACTGAACTACATCCTGCTAAACTAGTAATCAAGGGGAAACCTAGGATCACGGTCTGAATCTGATACTGAATAGTCCTGAGATCTAGACTATGTCCTGATAGCTGGGTGATCGAGGGGAATCCTAGGATCACCGCCTGATAACTGATACCTGAATCTGATACCTGTCTGATAACATAATAATATAATTAACTGATAAATGTCTTTATGTTAGCTGTTAGCGTTGAACAAACAATATTATCTGGGTTCATTTTACGGAATGCCCCCGGGTGGAGTAACCCCGAAGTACATTCCCCTGATAACCGGTGAAAATTCCTATCATATCAGGCTAATCACCGGACTCCTCTTGCCTGAGTGTGTGGTTATCCTCGCGGAAGATTCCTGCCCGTTCCAGCTGTATCCGGAACCCCCTGTGCTCTAACTGGCGAGAACACAGAAGACACACTATAACTCTGTGTGGTTATCCTCGCGGAAAGTTCCTGCCCGTTCCAGCAATGCTGAAACCCCCTGTCCTCTCTAACTGGTCGAGAGCACAGAAGACACAAAGTTTATCCTGATTATTAATTTTTATTATTATTCTGATATATATATATATATATACATGTTCTGATAAATAACCTGACTGAAATGTGTATATCTGATACACCATCTGTAACTATGCATATCTGATGCATTGCCTGAAGCTGTGCATATCTGATGCACTCTTAAGTAATCATTCTTAAATACCTAACCTATAAAATAGGTTCTAGACTTTGATCTTAAAATCTTTCCTTGTGCATACGCACTCTAAATTGGATGCATCCTAATCATGCTATCTTAGGTGCATTCTTATTCTCATAATTTCTTAACTTATGTACTTGAAAGTACATCTAACAATTTGCTATGAGCTTATGCATATTTAATGCATTTCTTAAGGAAACTAATCTCCCAATCTATATCATATAAATCTATGATCATAGGCTTATCGTTATCATAAGCCATCACTTAATTGTTGGAAATGTTCCATAGCTTAATTAACCTCTATTCTTGCATCTCTATTGCTTTGCCATCTTAGGATTGTCTATTCAATTAACCCTTATACTCCTATTGCAGTCACTAAACCCTTGTTCATTCATTCCGCATATGTTATGTGCCTTCGGATATGTCACAATGGTGTTTTTCTTATAAAACAAGGTTTTCTTCGAAAATGGTTACCATAAGCCTCGCCTGTCGCGTACACAGGTCACAGAACGAAGCAGAAAAGACATAAAATGCCTGGCCAGTTTTCGCTGGGCGAAATCCCTCTCGCTGGGCGAAGGTAGGCAGTGAAGACTCGCCAAACAGTAACTGCACGATCGCCCCGAGCTCGCCCGGCGAAAATGACAGTTCAGGACTGGTTCAAAACATGATTTTTCCACCATTTTTGACGTATTTAAGCATACCCAAGCACCATAACATCATAAGGAATAATTTACAACTATAAATTGAATGATTAACGCAAGATTGAACAGGGATTTAGCAAGCAAAAGGGATTAGGGTACAAAACTACCAACTTTGCTCATAAAACATAAAACTTATCAAAACTCACAAAGGGGGTTCTAAAACCCCTAGGAGCTCACCTCAAACCTTGATTGATGAATTAACCAGCCTTGATTCAAACCCTAGCTTGGCTCTCCTTGATTCTTCCTTGTTTCTCTTCTTTTACTCTTGTTCTAACTTCCATACCAAGCTTGCTTTGCAAGATTCCTCCCAAGAAATTGTATGAAGCTTTGATGGATTAGTGAGAGTGAGGAGGGCGAGAGTTTGAGGGTGAGTGAGGGAGGGGAATCAGATTTTGAGGGAGAGGGGAGAGAAGAAGAATGAATGAAAATATCTTTCCCCCTCTTTTCTTATAATCCTCCTTTTCAAAATAATTACCAAATTGCCATTCCTCTTAATTACAAAAACGCCCTTGCTTGCGGCATAAGTTTCTAACACTGTTAACCATTACATTTAAGCGGAATATTACACTTGTCGTGTAAATAACCCATTAACTGACAATTTACCAAATTGTCCTTTGCTTAAAACATCTCCGATACATCGTCTCAATATTAATAATTATTCGAGTCTTGGGCGGGATGTTACAATCTACCCCCCTTAAAGAAATTTCGTCCTCGAAATTTAGAATTCCCTTGAAATCATATATAAATTAATCTCACATATTACTTCCTTCATTAGCTAAGACTCCAGTTCATCTTACTTATCGGAATCCCTTAGATTTCAATTCTATAAGTCGAAGGTATTCGACAATCTTTTCGTTATTTGAGCGACTGATATGTATTACACATTCCTTGCGTAGGAGAATATGAGGTTATTTGAATCATCGCATCCAACTTGCCGACTATATCCTTGGTTCATACACTTTTTGCAAATCCAATCTGGGGTTGTCTATCTCTGACACTTGTACTAATTCTTATAAATACCTTCATAGTCCAAGTAATCTTACTTCGACGACATTAGATCGTTCTCGTTATCCTCAATATTCTCACTTTTCAGTGGATTTCTTGCACTGCATTTACTTCCTATGAATTATTATCTTTATCTTTCGTCTCATACGACGACCTCACTTATCTTAATAACTTAGAAATCATTCTTCTTTACTTGGAGTTTACTAACCTCCTATCTTTCTTGTCACTACTATTCTCGAATTCTGGCCGTAGCATAAATACTTTCTATATTGGTAAATCCAAACTCATAGAAGTTTAGCCCGAGCAGTGAGTAGTAATCATCTCACATAACACCACAAAGTACATTTCATAACATATAATTTACATACATAAGCGAGCACTGTGTACACTACTGATGGGTACACAATACATCATCTCATCCTTGTCCGACTGACGGGACATCATTCTTGATCTTATCATATTTGAGATACTACCACTTCAATTGGGAATCTCTCTTACTCTTAACTCATTTTGTAACATCCGGGATTTGCCTTTCAACTGGCTTGCCAGGTTTGCCCCGCCAATGTTACTCACTGTTTAATCTTAACATACATTATTACCTAACATAGATCATGATTACTCTTATCGATATAGTGAACTCATTACTCATTTCTGAACATCAGGTCCAAGATCCTAATTTTTAAAAGAAAACTCTACTCGATTGCTACCAAAAGTACGCTTAATCTTTAATCAAAACCTGAACTTACGTAGCCCTTTACTGTAGACTACGAGTGACTTTTAAATCTGCATAAAAGTCCTTCTTCCTTTACTGATGAACATTAAGTACAATATTTCCGAACTCTTCTGCTAAGATATGGTGATATCAACAATTCTGTTCTGATAAAAACCTTAATACTTAAACATTCCTGATTGCGTACCACTAATACCAAAACACGTCACATAACTGAAAATCTGCTACACTACTATCTGAGTAGTTTAAGTATTGCCTGTTAAGTATATATATATACTAACATAACCTGATACATGTGACATGTTGACATAGCGGAATACAACATGGATTAAACTCGTATGCCACTGCATTGACGTTTTCTGATCAACACTTCAATTTCAAAGTATCATCTTGCAAGTACAACCTTTACTGATATTACTTTATGCTTGATCCTGTTGATTAAACATTACTCTTCTAGTCCACCTAAGGTTACTGGGCTAAATTAGCTAATTTTACCGTATTAGCGATGACTTCCCTTGCTCTAGACTCATTGTGCTAAAAGCATATTCTTCTCATTCTTATCACAGAATCCTATTCTGCTTCGATTTCCATTTCTCTTGTATTTCGAGGTTTGAAATATCGCTCGGCTTAACTTTTAAAAAATTTCCTTCTAGAACTTATAACAAGTTCGAGTCGTCACTGCTCGCTGATATTCTGTGGTTCACCTGACAAGGGCTACACAAGCATCCTTGAATTACTCTTTCGCTGCGCAACTCTGATCTAAGCAAAACACTTTGGAGTAGGAATAATACACCCTTATCAAATCCTCTGGCTAACTTGTTCTTTAATGACTTATAGTTATCACGGCAAAATCATCTTACATTCGCTGATTCTCTTATGGCTTAAACCACCTGTTGAACTTACTGATTGGTCGTCATTTGACACTGTGTTTCCTTTTGGACATAAACCATATACTTACCTTCACGATAATACGCCAAAACTTGTAAACTATTTTCGGCTACTGTTACGAGCCTAACAAAGCTCCTATCAACGGCTCATACTCTCATTCTTACTTATTCTCCATGTCCTGATTCCTGTGACCATCTCATGGTCCATCCAACTTGTACTATCGTTTTAACGTCATAGAAACCGACCTCAAGGTACACCTGGAGTAGTTTAAATTTCAAACTTAAATCACTTGTAGCAACTTCTAGAATGACTTATGGTTTTACCTTACCTCTTAAATTACCTTCGAATCCCTCCGGTTAATTGATCTTGAGCTTCAAAGCCTCATCATTATCTTTCAAAACTGGTCTACTATAACCACGAGTCCTCGTACACTCGTCTTCTTCATCCAATAAAGGGACTTCAACTTATTATTCACTATCCAACCTTCATTAAGTAAAATTCCAGTCTAGCTTCTCTTACTCCTAATCTTCTTACCATTAGGACACATCCAAAAATTTGATTTCCTCTTTGACATGCAACGAATCTTATTGTTACTACTTATTCATCCATCTTAGTCCTTAAGCTGCATATCATCTCCCTCTTCTTCTTATTTAACAATTCGATTCAGTAAACGTGGCTGATCTGGTGGGGTCAAACTTACTTGTGATTCATACTCAATAACCACTCTTGAGTGGTTAGTTTCATCTATCCAAATAACTCACTTAGTCCATAATTAATTCTTTTAACTGTCCGGTAATTCATCATTTCATTTCTCTAGGTTTGGTACAGCTATTCTTCAACTCTGTTCTCAGAATTGTTACTTAATCCACGCTTCGCTTTAAATTCTCAAACTGCGGTTCCCGTTAGGGTTCCATGTCATTCCTTAAAGTATTCCATAATTTCTTAATCCGTATGTCTTCCGCAGATGAGGTATCGTCCAACGTCGTGTCCAACTGGGTTGAGGTACTTCACCTCACAGATAATTATCCCTTATGTCTCTGAGACCTTGCCACTATCAGGCTTCGTTACTTTACAGTTTGATGGCCACCTTTTGGCATGAACACTTCTTCGCCAATTCCGTCTTAAAATTCTATCACCTTAATCTTCGCCCTTCACACACTTCATTCCTCCTTGGTCACATTCAGCTCTCGGACATTTATCCTAACTGTCATATACTAGATTGAGTTGATCAGGCTCAACTAGATATGACCTTTAGAACAACATCCGGAACCCAATGGTCCCACTACTTTTATTGAATTTTTAATGACCCAAGGCACGGTCTGAATCGACCTGCTCTGATACCAATTGTAACACCCATACTAAATTATCTAGAATATTTAGCATGTGTATTAATCTGATACTGGGTACATTAAAATTTTCAATAATAAATACAATATAAACTACTGAATGAGTACAAATAGCTCGTATATACAAATATCCAGATATCATATACAATTATCCTCATATACATAGATAATCTGCCAAACTCCTGAACTTGTCCTTGTCGAGCATCTGCACTCCATCCAGCGTCTTCCTGTAGATCTTCATCTGAAACCACCTGACTACCTGAAAAACCTGCACCAGAAGGATAGGGATGAGACATAACGTCTCAGTGAGCTCCTACCCTACCTACTGTTGGCAACCACAGGGAACCTAGGGTCGCCGTGCCTACCTCGGCAATCTTGGGGATACCTATGATCGCCAAGTCTCATCCTTACCCATAGAGGGCTACCTGATTGTTCCTGTTAAACTGTGTAGCTATAAACTGAACTACATCCTGCTAAACTAGTGATCAAGGGGAAACCTAGGATCACGGTCTGACTCCGATACTGAATAGTCCTGAGATCTAGACTATGTCCTGATAGCTGAGTGATCGAGGGGAATCCTAGGATCACCGCCTGATAACTGATACCTGAATCTGATACCTGTCTGATAACATAATAATATAATTAACTGATAAATGTCTTTATGTTAGCTGTTAGCGTTGAACAAACAATATTATCTGGGTTCATTTTACGGAATGCCCCCGGGTGGAGTAACCCCGAAGTACATTCCCCTGATAACCGGTGAAAATTCCTATCATATCAGGCTAATCACCGGACTCCTCTTGCCTGAGTGTGTGGTTATCCTCGCGGAAGATTCCTGCCCGTTCCAGCTGTATCCGGAACCCCCTGTGCTCTAACTGGCGAGAACACAGAAGACACACTATAACTCTGTGTGGTTATCCTCGCGGAAAGTTCCTGCCCGTTCCAGCAATGCTGAAACCCCCTGTCCTCTCTAACTGGTCGAGAGCACAGAAGACACAAAGTTTATCCTGATTATTAATTTTTATTATTATTCTGATATATATATATATATATACATGTTCTGATAAATAACCTGACTGAAATGTGTATATCTGATACACCATCTGTAACTATGCATATCTGATGCATTGCCTGAAGCTGTGCATATCTGATGCACTCTTAAGTAATCATTCTTAAATACCTAACCTATAAAATAGGTTCTAGACTTTGATCTTAAAATCTTTCCTTGTGCATACGCACTCTAAATTGGGTGCATCCTAATCATGCTATCTTAGGTGCATTCTTATTCTCATAATTTCTTAACTTATGTACTTGAAAGTACATCTAACAATTTGCTATGAGCTTATGCATATTTAATGCATTTCTTAAGGAAACTAATCTCCCAATCTATATCATATAAATCTATGATCATAGGCTTATCGTTATCATAAGCCATCACTTAATTGTTGGAAATGTTCCATAGCTTAATTAACCTCTATTCTTGCATCTCTATTGCTTTGCCATCTTAGGATTGTCTATTCAATTAACCCTTATACTCCTATTGCGTCACTAAACCCTTGTTCATTCATTCCGCATATGTTATGTGCCTTCGGATATGTCACAATGGTGTTTTTCTTATAAAACAAGGTTTTCTTCGAAAATGGTTACCATAAGCCTCGCCTGTCGCGTACACAGGTCACAGAACGAAGCAGAAAAGACATAAAATGCCTGGCCGTTTTCGCTGGGCGAAATCCCTCTCGCTGGGCGAAGGTAGGCAGTGAAGACTCGCCAAACAGTAACTGCACGATCGCCCCGAGCTCGCCCGGCGAAAATGACAGTTCAGGACTGGTTCAAAACATGATTTTTCCACCATTTTTGACGTATTTAAGCATACCCAAGCACCATAACATCATAAGGAATAATCTACAACTATAAATTGAATGATTAACGCAAGATTGAACAGGGATTTAGCAAGCAAAAGGGATTAGGGTACAAAACTACCAACTTTGCTCATAAAACATAAAACTTATCAAAACTCACAAAGGGGGTTCTAAAACCCCTAGGAGCTCACCTCAAACCTTGATTGATGAATTAACCAGCCTTGATTCAAACCCTAGCTTGGCTCTCCTTGATTCTTCCTTGTTTCTCTTCTTTTACTCTTGTTCTAACTTCCATACCAAGCTTGCTTTGCAAGATTCCTCCCAAGAAATTGTATGAAGCTTTGATGGATTAGTGAGAGTGAAGAGGGCGAGAGTTTGAGGGTGAGTGAGGGAGGGGAATCAGATTTTGAGGGAGAGGGGAGAGAAGAAGAATGAATGAAAATATCTTTCCCCCTCTTTTCTTATAATCCTCCTTTTCAAAATAATTACCAAATTGCCATTCCTCTTAATTACAAAAACGCCCTTGCGTGCGGCATAAGTTTCTAACACTGTTAACCATTACATTTAAGCGGAATATTACACTTGTCGTGTAAATAACCCATTAACTGACAATTTACCAAATTGTCCTTTGCTTAAAACATCTCCGATACATCGTCTCAATATTAATAATTATTCGAGTCTTGGGCGGGATGTTACAGTGTAGCAGGGCCAACACCCTGCAAGAATGGAAGACATGGCAACAACGAAAAAAGAGCTGAAGTGCAGCTCACGTCATCAATTTGGCGTGCATCCAATGTTGTTACTAGCATGCCTAAAACCATCACAAGCATAGAAAGAGAAATAAATTTCTTGCCCGCCATTTTAATTTAAATATGTGTATGTGTATGTGTATGATGTTTATGTGGATATTTAGAATGATTGGTCTCTGCAAGTATGCCTTAATTTATAGGCAAAACATGTTACGATTTGTTTGGTAAATCATTCATTTTTTGTTTATTTTAATATTAAAAAAATTCTTGTTAGTGATTCATTAATTTATTTCTTATTTTTCTAACATAAAAGGAAATGTTTTTACTTTCAATATTCATGGTCAAACTTATAATTAAGACAATCAATTCTAACTATAAAGAATTGTAAGAATATAATGTATTCAAAATTCTTGTAAAAGTAGTTTATTTATTCTTGTACTCATGTTCACACATTCTAAAAACGCAAATATAAAATTACTAGATTATTTTGCATTGTTAACAAGACAAAAAAATTAAGAATAGTTTAATAAGACAAAATGGAAATATGTAAAAAAAATTATTATGCTCAATGAAAATAAATTGTTTTAAATCAATGTGTGATGTAGATTAATATGACATTTTTTTATTTTTGTTGTGTTAATCTCGTTAATTACAATAAATCATTTAATCAGCATTAATTTTTTGACAAAGATAGATGGATTGTAATGTCTAGTCTTAGTTCATTGTTTTATGACCTGGAAGGATATTGTTAGTTAATATTATAACCATTTTCTATATGGGATATATTTATTTAGTTTATTATCTAGTGGAGATTAATAGTTTAAAAAAGTACTATAAGATAGAAAAAATAATTACTTTTATAAAATTATAATTCCAATTAAATATACTTTATAATATAAAATATTTGTTTTATATGATAAATTAAATCATTTCAATGTTATGAAATTTAAGAAAATTTTACAAAGTTATCTATAAAATTTGATAAATCTTATTTTGTTATTTTCTTTTAAAAAATTAATTTGGCTAAGTGGACGTTGTTGTCTATAGCGGTGGTTGTAATGTCCATTTGAAAATTGTCGTATATGGGGTTTGAACTTCACCCTTTAAGATTGTAAAGATAAGATCTTACTAGAGCTAACACCTGATGTGTAATTATTTTCTATAAATAAATAAACTTAAACCATATATGTTACATCCCATATGCTTTAAGTATTGTCGACTGACCCCATAAACCAACACGAGTTCTTTCAGCGTGCTTTGTCCTCAATCGCACAATTTTCGGAAAACTTTACTGAAGGTCACCCATCCCAAAATTGATCCAAGTCAAGCACACTTAACTGTGGAGTTCTTATCGTCCGGGCTACTTAAAAGAAGATGCATCTTGTTGGTATAGGTTGTATCAAACAATTCTTATAAGTCTTCCTTCAACCATGCAGTCTCATACCTGCACGACGTCAGGAACCATCTCATTCCAATGTGAATACGGTTGCTTAGAAGATGCCAGGAGCCGCTCATTGCCATGCCCTGTGCATCGGCGATCACTCCCCGCCCTTGTAAGCCTCAGGCATTGCAATATATATGTAAATTTCAAACAAAAAGTGGTTTTCTCCGTGATGTTGTTACACCATACGTCAGTGAACAAGATCAATATACTCATGTTGGTCAAATACTTAACTGAAATATTGCTCATGGTATCCCTTTTTTGAAAGAATTTTATAGAATGAACATTGTTTTATTTCAGATGTCTCCAAGTCCAAAAAATTTCGTAAAAATCACTGTATTTAGTTGTTTATTATACTTGTTCTACGGTGTAGACCAGTTCTCCTAATACTCTAAATTTGATTTTTGTTCTTGGGTATGATTTATGTCCTCCCTAAAATAAAATTCCTTCAATAGTAATATTATTTGTTGCGCGCACACACATATTTAAAGAAACATTTCAAAGAAAAAAAGCTTGAATAAAAAATTATAAAGTATATAAATTGCTAAAATAAATTTGAGAATTGTAATTCTAAATGAAACTTTTGTTTTTTTGTTTGATTTAATTATTAAAAAAATATTAAAATCAATTTTAGATAAAAAAAAATTGATTTGAGACTAATATTTCAAATTACGAACATTCACATTTTATTAATTACAGTGGAAATAATGGTCATTACAACTATCCTTGAGGGGATTGGAACTATGCACACACCTTAAGGTTACAAGACTAACTTTTAAAAAGGGAGCCAGCGCCTAAAATGTAAACAATGCTATTCACGAAAATGTTTAAAAAATTATTTTAACTTTTTGAATTGAACTAATATCACGAAACATTATTTTGTCTCACTGGTAATTCATCATTTAAATTAAATAGAGGGTCGTGATTTCTTTAAACTAGAAGTTATAAATAGTATAACGGCACCTCTAATAATGGTTTAAAATTTGAAATAATTTAGACATTTATCCATGTTATGTTATCTTAACGATCATATCTATGAAATATAGATTATTTATATATTTTTGTCCCAGTTGTTTGACGTTACAACTTTTCCTATATTTTTAAGTATCATATAAAACATTAAAATAAAAGGACATGTAAGTGTTAGAAAAATAAGAAATTTATAAAAGTATTTTTATATAGAATGTATTCAACTATAACTTTAAATCCTTTGAGCTCAATTTGACACACTATCTGTGTATAAAGTTTAAGATTGGCACCCCAACTAGGACATGCATCAAGAGTAGCGAGGAACTTTTAATCCATTTATATAGTATTTTTTTATTTTGTAAGCGAGGAGCAAGGACATGCATCAAGAGTAAACAAAGACATCCCAACTAGGTTGGCACCCCACAAAACCTCCATCCTATACAGTTTAAAATTGTCAACCAACCATATAGAAATCATATATGTGACTTTAGAAGTAGTTATGATTAAAGGCAAATGTTTTTAACGATCTAACGAATATGATTGATTGACAATGTAAAAACCCTTCACATATGTAGTGCAAATACTATTAAATCTTTATTTATTGAATTTTTACCATTCAAATTTTATAAAAGATATATAATTATATGGTCTTAGTATTTCTGTTGTGTGATTTAATCAGGGAAACAACGTATTAAGCTTCAAAACAATGGAATCAAAATATGGAAGGTAATGAAATAAATTCATTTTCAATTAATAATAAAATTTTGAAAAATTAACCAAAATTAAATGGTTGTTACAATTTTTCAGTTTTCTTATTGCTACATTTATAGTTATCTTGGTAAATCTTCGATGTTTCTTTACAGTTTGCAAGTCCATATTGTAGAATCATTGAACCCTGCACAAAAATGAAAAAAAAAGGTTTAGAACAAAAAAAAAAATCTGCTAGCAATTAAATAATACTTAGGCATTTTGTGTTGGTAGGAGAAATGTCAGGTTAGATTATTAGGAGTTATTGGTTTTAACTCGTTCCATTTAAAAAAACAATTATTAACTAACTTTTGAAATTTTTAAAAACAATATATGCATATGTGTGAGAAAAACTTACGTGTTGCAATCAACACTAGGATCAAATGGGACACTGAGAGTAATGTTGCAAAGTTGTGGTAGTTGTCTTGATCTATCAGAGTTAACTCCAAATCTTGATGCAGCAGGTTTGAGACAATTACACACATCCCTCCTAATCTGAGTGGTGTCAGCCTTTTGATTTAAATCATTTGCTCCTGCACAACAATAACTAGTTGGTGTAGCAGGGCCAACACCCTGCAAGAAAGGAAGACATGGCAGCAACGAAAAAAGAGCTGAAGTGCAGCTCACGTCATCAATTTGGCGTGCATCCAATGTTGTTACTAGCATGCCTAAAACTATCACAAGCATAGAAAGAGAAATAAATTTCTTGCCCGCCATTTTAATTTAAATATGTGTATGTGTATGTGTATGATGTTTATGTGGATATTTAGGATAATTGGTCTCTGCAAGTATGCCTTAATTTATAGGCAAAACATGTTACGATTTGTTTGGTAAATCATTCATTTTTTGTTTATTTTAATATTAAAAAAATTCTTGTTAGTGATTCATTAATTTATTTCTTATTTTTCTAACATAAAAGGAAATGTTTTTACTTTCAATATTCATGGTCAAACTTATAATTAAGACAATCAATTCTAACTATAAAGAATTGTAAGAATATAATGTATTCAAAATTCTTGTAAAAGTAGTTTATTTATTCTTGTACTCATGTTCACACATTCTAAAAACGCAAATATAAAATTACTAGATTATTATGCATTGTTAACAAGACAAAAAAATTAAGAATAGTTTAATATGACAAAATGGAAATATGTAAAAAAAATTATTATGCTCAATGAAAATAAATTGTTTTAAATCAATGTGTGATGTAGATTAATATGACATTTTTTTATTTTTGGTGTGTTAATCTCGTTAATTACAATAAATCATTTAATCAGCATTAATTTTTTGACAAAGATAGATGGATTGTAATGTCTAGTCTTAGTTCATTGTTTTATGACCTGGAAGGATATTGTTAGTTAATATTATAACCATTTTCTATATGGGATATATTTATTTAGTTTATTATCTAGTGGAGATTAATAGTTTAAAAAAGTACTATAAGATAGAAAAAATAATTACTTTTATAAAATTATAATTCCAATTAAATATACTTTATAATATAAAATATTTGTTTTATAATGATAAATTAAATCATTTCAATGTTATGAAATTTAAGAAAATTTTACAAAGTTATCTATAAAATTTGATAAATCTTATTTTGTTATTTTCTTTTAAAAAATTAATTTGGCTAAGTGGACGTTGTTGTCTATAGCGGTGGTTGTAATGTTCATTTGAAAATTGTCGTATATGGGGTTTGAACTTCACCCTTTAAGATTGTAAAGATAAGTTCTTACTAGAGCTAACACCTGATGTGTAATTATTTTCTATAAATAAATAAACTTAAACCATATATGTAACATCCCATATGACTTTAAGTATTGTCGACTGACCCCATAAACCAACACGAGTCCTTTCAGCGTGCTTTGTCCTCAATCGCACAATTTTTGGAAAACTTTCCTGAAGGTCACTGTAATATCCCGCTTAACACTTGGATATTTATCAGTATTGAAACGATGCATCAGAGATAATTTAAATGGACGCAATGGCAAGGTTGTAATTAAGAGCAGTGGCATAGTTGTAATTTAAGGGCTTTTGAGCATTTGGATAAATATGAAAATTTATGAGTTTTCTACTCATTTTTCCTCACACAAAAATCTGGTTTTGCTCTCTCCTTCTCTCTCATTTTCGTCCCTCCCTCTCACTCACTCATAATCCATCTTCACTTCACCATCATCATCAACCTTTAACCTCTAATCTTGCCCAATTTAGCAATGAAAGCATACTCTTGTGAAGCTTGGGTCAATTTGGAAGAAAGGAGCAAGAAATCAAGAAAAGAAGAAGCTATCAAGCTAAGGGTTTTGGAATGAAGGTTTAACAAGTTTTGATCAAGATTAAGGTGAGCTCCTAGAGGGTTTAGATCCTCACCTTGCTTATGCTTTGAGTTTTAGCATTAAGATCTAGATTTGCAAAGTTTATGCCATAAACCTAATTGTTTGCTAATCCCATGTCAAAGTATGTTTTTACCTATCATTATGTCTTAGTAATTAATCCCATAAGCTGTTTGTATGTTTGGAATGGATTGGTTTGGCCTAGGAAGCAAGAAATTGAATCCTGCAAATGTCAAAATCGGCCACCGATTTGGAGGGTTCGGCCACCGATTTCAAGACTCTTTTTCCATGGAATTTACGGCATAAATCGGGGCCCGATTTATGCAAATCGGCCGCCGATTTCCCCTTCACACAAACTCATTTTTATGGATGTTAGACATGGATTTAAGATAGGATGGGTAAAGAGCAATACCTAGGAAGATGATTACCCAACTTCTAAGTTATATTAGAGAAGTATATGAGCTAGTTTTGGGGTTTATCCCGAATGAAACAATGATTAAGCTTAGAACCTTTTATAGGATAAGCACATGTGAATAAAGTTATAGATGAATTTCCTTTAGAATACGAGGATGTTAGGAATGCTTCGGCAATCGAAGTTACAGTTGAGTTATAGTGTTGGTTCTCCAACAATCATAGAAGGCTTATGAGAACGATAAGCCAAGAATCACAGGTTATAGATTATAAGTTACAGGATTATTATATGATTACAGTTACAGATTATATGTTCATACGTTAAAGTTAAAGAGTTAAAGATTAAAGATTTTGGCGTGTTTACACGTTTTATAGTGGCGTGCTTGCACGTTTTACAGTGGCGTGTTCATCAGACTCCGGGATTAACCGGATGGGACTTCTCCGAGAGGGTTGTCCACACGTTTTATAGGGAGTCCGGTGTTAGCCTGATATGATAGGAGTTTCACCGGTTTATAGGGAGACGTATCTCGGGGTTGCTCCACCCGGGGTGCCCTCCGTAAAATGAACTCAGATAATTGTTTGTTCAACGCTAACAGCTAACATAAAACTGCTATCGAACTGTGTTAAGTTTTATGTTTAACATTTATAGTAAAGTTACAGTTAATAGTTATAGTCACAGGAAATTCACAGTTATAGTTATAGACAGTTATCAGAAAGTGATCCTAGGTCTTCCCCTCGATCACTAAGTCATAGATACGGACATGATCACAGTTATGGATTTAGGCTATTATAGTTATAGACATAGGCCGTTAATGGCAATGGTTATAGACAGGTACAACAAAGGTTATAGGCAGCTTAAAGTTATAGCTACAGGAGAACTTATAGTCATAGGACAGTTAAAGACTTGGCGATCCTAGGAAATCCCCAAGATTGCCAAGGTAGGCATGGCGACCCCTAGGTTCCCTGTGGTTGCCAACAGTAGGTTGGGTAGAGCTCACTGAGACATTATGTCTCATCCCATTCCTTCTGGTGCAGGGTTTACAGGTTAGTCAGAGGTTTGTGACGAAGATCTTCATAGAGGTACTGGATGGAGTGCAATTTGCTCGTTGTGTACCAGCTCAGACGCATTATGGACATTTGTAAAAGTATTGTAACAGTATTGGATTATTGTACAACGAGTAAACATGTATATATTCTGTTGTAATGTAATATTATTATTGAAATTTTTAAATGTATCCAGTATCAGTTTAACGCACATGCTAACATACTAGTTAAAGTTAGTATGGGTGTTACAATTGGTATCAGAGCAGGTCGATTCAGACCGTGCCATGGGTCATTAAAAATTCAATAAAAGTAGTGGAATCATTGGGTTCCGGATGTTGTTCTAAATGTCACGTCTAGTTGAGCCTGATCAACTCAGTCTAGTATATGACAGTTAGGATAAGTGTCCGAGAGCTGAATGTGACCAAGGAGGAAAGAAGTGTACGAAGGGTAAAGGTTAAGACATCAGATTTTTAAGACGGAAATTGGCGAGGTATTTAATGTCAAAGGATGGTTCTCTAACAGTGAAGGGATTGAGCCTGTTAATGGCATAGTTTCAAGATTATAAGAGGTATTTAAGAGTAAGGTCAAGTACCTTGGTTAGTTGGACGCATCATTGAGCGATGCCTTCTCCGAGGAGATGTGTAGAGTAAAGGATTATAGAATACTCCGCAGAATGATTTGGAATCCTAACGGGAACCGTAATTTGGAAAGTTAAAGTTAAGGGTTGATTAGAGTTTTAATTCCGGCTGCAGATGCAATGGATTGTGTTACCAAACCCAGCGACTTGGAATAAGGAATGGACAGTTAATTATTGAAAACTCTGGGCTTCCAGTGAGGATATAGTGTGTAAGGTGGAAGGACTTGCACACTTAAAACGGATGAGATTTAATATCTGATAGGTAAGAGACTCATTTATAGATAAGCGAATTAATGTTACAGATGGAACAGGTTCACCTTCCCTTATTGTGGGTCATCAAGATACTTGGTATGAGGAACGCGAGTTATCGACAAGTGAAGAGAAACCCCGGTAAGGGTATGAAGTAAAGGTTGAATTTTATGTGGTCGGATTATAGTAGATCGCTTTCGTGGATTAAACAGGAATAGCTAAGAACTATTGTGAGACTCTGGCAACAGGAAGAACGTTACTTATATATAAGTTACAGTTAAAGTATGGTTGAAGTTAAGGAAGTTCTATATTCTCTTTCGATGGGCTCCTTGCTCACGTATTCGGGTAAGCCGACAAAAGATTACACTATGTTGGTATGTGTTAAGATGGTAGAAAATACATACTTTGAATTGTTCGAAACCATGAAGAGGGCAACCGGTCGAGAGTCAGATGACTATTATCAGATAACGAGATTAGAATGGAATGTGAATACAGTAATAAGTTATAGGAAGGATCCAATGGAAAATGTTAAGTATGTGAAGCTACAGATTTATTAATCGGGTACTCGAAGAGGTGTATCACATGTTTGAATTTACAGGAGAGCCGGTAAAAGTTAGTTGAGTTTATCCAGACGGATTATTCCCGAGCGAGCAATCCGAGAAGTGACCAAGAGTTTATGTGTAGAGTTATGTGACCTAAGTGTCTTGGAAAAAGGTTATGAATGTGAAAATCCCTACGGATAATTACAGGATGAGACTCGATCATTAATCGAATAAGTATTTGAAAGACGAGAATTTTCGGAAGTCATAGAATGTTTCTAGAAGTTACCACAAGTAAATAATGTATGAACGTAGTTGTTTTAATAGGAGCATCATTGGGCTCTGTATTCATTGTTAAAGACTGTCTACAGGGTTCGGTGTTTTCTTGAAAGTAAGAATTTTGTTTATGTTCGAAGAAAACGCAAAGTCAGATGACGATCAATCAGTAAGTTGAACAGGTGGATTAAACCACGAGAGAAATTATATGTAAGATGGTTGTGTATGGTAACTACAAAGTTATAAAGTCAAAGGATTGGCCAATGGAGATTTTATATGGTAATAGTGATCCCAAAGCGAATTGTTAAATCAGAGTTGCGCCGTGGAAAAGTAATCAAAGGATGAACTAATGAATAATTTAAAGCTGAAGATTAGAGAAAAAGGATGTTGTGAGATCCTTGCCAGATGAATTACAGGAAAGGTATTTAGAGATTAATTCTCAAGTTACAGAATATGTGTAAGTAGTGATGATTTGAACTTATCATCAGTTCTAACAGGAAATTTTAATAGATAAGTCGAGGAATATTTCAGACCCCGAAACTCATGAGATAAGGGAATCGAAGCAGTTGATAACGTTAAAGGATGTGTTTTATAGCAAAAGTAAGTGCATAGCGAAGGAGGCCACATTTCATACGGTGATCTAGCTGTTTAGCTCAGTAACTTAAAGTTAATTGAATAGTAAGTTTAATCAAGAGAAATTATGCCGTGGCATACAGTTATTCCGCATCGTACCCACGTTATGCTAGCATGTCGCATGTAGCAGCATGTAACAGGTTGTGATTAGTATTATGTATACTGATCAGGCAGAGTTTATGCTACTTAGATAGTAGTGTAACATATTTTATAGTCGTGTGACATGTATCGGTAACCGTGGTACGCAGACGGTAATGTTTTAGAGGGAAGGTCTCAGTTGAGAAGTTCAGAAATTCTTGAACTTAATGTTAACAGTTAAAGGAAGGAAATGTTTACACCGATCAGAAGGGTACTCATAGTTTATAGTAAAAGGCTACGTGAATTCAAGTTATGAATTAAAGGATTCAGAGTTTAAGAGTGCTATTTTGAATAGCGAACAAATAGAGTTTCTTTTGAAACGGAGAATGTCTTGACAAAATAAGTTATAACGCTATAGGACGTAATCATGTTATGGGATTGTGTTATCAAGAGTGCAAACATGAGTTAAGAAGCAAGAAGAGTGACCTTGGTTGACGTGGTTTTGTCTCAAGTATAAGTTGATTAAGTATGGTGTCCCATTAGTTGGACAATGACGAGGCGGCGTACTGTGTACCCGATAGGAGTGTACACGTACTCGATCATGTATAGAAGCTGTGCTATGGATAATATTATATGATGGTATGTGAGACGGCTTATGCTACACGTCACTTGTACTAAACTTTCATAAGTTGAAATTATTGGTAAAGCAAGTATTAATTCCCATGAGTAAGGAATATCTTGATTGAAGTAAGATTGTCAGAATCATAGAAAGAAGAAACCCTAAGACCTTTAGCTACGTGTTATCGTTGATTAATTAAAATGGAGCAGGAGTGGCTCATAGATTTCTCGAGCTTAAGTTTGCAGTGGGAATGGAACAATGTCATGGTTGAGATAACAGTTACATCAGGATGTCAAAGAGAAGTGAACTTGTACCATAAGTTCAGCCACCACTTTGAAATTAAATCGTGAGGTAGTTGTAATAGACTTTACTCCCGTTTGAGAATACTTAATATCAGATGTTTTTCACTGCAACTAGTCTATATGAAGAATGATACGAATATAACAGTAACAGGTCGTCTTGCGGAATGAAAGTTAAAGACAAAAGTTCTTGAACTAAACGTAATGTAATAGATCCCTCGGAAAGTTGGAATAATTGAGGAAAAACAGAATGACTCGACGACTTCAGGTTAATATGGATATGTTGGTTCAGATAACCATACGCTTAACAGATAATAGTTATGTAATATACGTTAGACCTTTCGGCAGGAAAGAGATTGTCTTATGTTTGATGTACAGTGATGGGAATCATGGCTAAAGAACAAGTTTAACCAATATGGTTTAATCGAGACGCGTGACTAATCTATATGTCAGACATTAGAGTTGCCATGGAATTCCAATAAGCATAAAGAATTGGAAACTTTAATAGTAGAGAAAGAGGTAGAAAGGATTTATCTTTTCAGGATCTTCGAAGGATTTTCTAAATTTCGAGGACGAAATTTCTTTTAAGGGGGGTAGAGTGTAATATCCCGCTTAACACTTGGATATTTATCAGTATTGAAACGATGCATCAGAGATAATTTAAATGGACGCAATGGCAAGGTTGTAATTAAGAGCAGTGGCATAGTTGTAATTTAAGGGCTTTTGAGCATTTGGATAAATATGAAAATTTATGAGTTTTCTACTCATTTTTCCTCACACAAAAATCTGGTTTTGCTCTCTCCTTCTCTCTCATTTTCGTCCCTCCCTCTCACTCACTCATAATCCATCTTCACTTCACCATCATCATCAACCTTTAACCTCTAATCTTGCCCAATTTAGCAATGAAAGCATACTCTTGTGAAGCTTGGGTCAATTTGGAAGAAAGGAGCAAGAAATCAAGAAAAGAAGAAGCTATCAAGCTAAGGGTTTTGGATGAAGGTTTAACAAGTTTTGATCAAGATTAAGGTGAGCTCCTAGAGGGTTTAGATCCTCACCTTGCTTATGCTTTGAGTTTTAGCATTAAGATCTAGATTTGCAAAGTTTATGCCATAAACCTAATTGTTTACTAATCCCATGTCAAAGTATGTTTTTACCTATCATTATGTCTTAGTAATTAATCCCATAAGCTGTTTGTATGTTTGGAATGGATTGGTTTGGCCTAGGAAGCAAGAAATTGAATCCTGCAAATGTCAAAATCGGCCACCGATTTGGAGGGTTCGGCCACCGATTTCAAGACTCTTTTCCATGGAATTTACGGCATAAATCGGGGCCCGATTTATGCAAATCGGCCGCCGATTTCCCCTTCACACAAACTCATTTTATGGATGTTAGACATGGATTTAAGGTAGGATGGGTAAAGAGCAATACCTAGGAAGATGATTACCCAACTTCTAAGTTATATTAGAGAAGTATATGAGCTAGTTTTGGGGTTTATTCCGAATGAAACAATGATTAAGCTTAGAACCTTTTATAGGATAAGCACATGTGAATAAAGTTATAGATGAATTTCCTTTAGAATACGAGGATGTTAGGAATGCTTCGGCAATCGAAGTTACAGTTGAGTTACAGTGTTGGTTCTCCAACAATCATAGAAGGCTTATGAGAACGATAAGCCAAGAATCACAGGTTATAGATTATAAGTTACAGGATTATTATATAATTACAGTTACAGATTATATGTTCATACGTTAAAGTTAAAGAATTAAAGATTAAAGATATTGGCGTGTTTACACGTTTTATAGTGGCGTGCTTGCACGTTTTACAGTGGCGTGTTCATCAGACTCCGGGATTCGCCGGATGGGACTTCTCCGAGAGGGTTGTCCACACATTTTATAGGGAGTCCGGTGTTAGCCTGATATGATAGGAGTTTCACCGGTTTATAGGGAGACGTATCTCGGGGTTGCTCCACCCGGGGTGCCCTCCGTAAAATGAACTCAGATAATTGTTTGTTCAACGCTAACAGCTAACATAAAACTGCTATCGAACTGTGTTAAGTTTTATGTTTTATAGTTATAGTTAAAGTTACAGTTACAGTTATAGTTACAGGAAACATACAGTTATAGTTATAGACAGTTATCAGAAAGTGATCCTAGGTTTTCCCTTCGATGACTAAGTCATAGATACAGACATGATCACAGTTATGGATTTAGGCAATTATAGTTATAGTCATAGGCCGTTATGGCAATGGTCATAGACAGTTACAGCAAAGGTTATAGGCAGTTCAAATTATAGCTACAGGAGGACTTATAGTCATAGGCAGGTTAAAGACTTGGCGATTCTAGAATTCCCCTAAATTGCCAAGGTAGGCATGGCGACCCTAGGTTCCCTGTGGTTGCCAACAGTAGGTTGGGTAGAGCTCACTGAGACATTATGTCTCATCCCATTCCTTCTGGTGCAGGTTTACAGGTTAGTCAGAGGATCGTGACGAAGATCTTCATAGAGGTACTGGATGGAGTGCAATTGCTCGTTGTGTACCAGCTCAGAAGCTTATTGGACAGTTGATTAAGCATTGTATAAATATTGGATTATCTGTACAACGAGTAATATGTATTCTTTCATTTGTGATGTATGAGTTTTATTATTGAAATTTTTAATGTATCCAGTATCAGTTTAACGCACATGCTAATATACTAGTTAAAGTTAGTATGGGTGTTACACTTTACCTTGATAGTTGTCCTCGATGGACAACTCTAGTCCTTGAGGGATAGTTGTATTGGATCCAGATTGAAGGGTTTAGATTGTCTACAAGAGTCATTATTCCGGTGCGGTCTTGAGCGAGGTCCATG
Source organism: Medicago ruthenica (assembly GCA_018208015.1). Taxonomy (NCBI): domain Eukaryota; kingdom Viridiplantae; phylum Streptophyta; class Magnoliopsida; order Fabales; family Fabaceae; genus Medicago; species Medicago ruthenica. The sequence goes on from WNNG01000476.1 coordinate 283,144, forward strand.
TCTTGGTTATATGTTTTTGTCTTGTAATACTCTTAATATTTATTATTTAATTTCATATATTTATCTCTTTGTGATAAATACTTAAGGATATTATTGACAAAATAATAATCAATGTTGTATTAAACTTAAAAACACAATTAAAATATAAATAGTTTTTAAAAAGTGACAAGTAAATAAGACCGTAAGAAGTATATAGTATTGGAATCCCTTAAAAAAAAAAAAGAAATAGTATTGGAAGGAAGCATGTGGTGTCCATTTGTGCATGCATCATGGTTGCCACTAACTATAGTTATGGATCACTACAACAACAGATTATTCAAATAATATACTCCAATGCTTAATTTAAGTGAAAAAACAAATAACATCATCCGTCGTCAATGTTTTTGTACTATATACATATTATATAGTATATGAATATATATAGTCAGCGGCAATTTAATATATATAGTATATGAATATATATTGTACAAAGTGTCGCCTTTAGTTAGGGATTAAGTCTACAGGGGTTACCATTTCATCTGGAATATAAAGACAAAAAATGTTGTTACAGTGATACATGCAATGAATGCACGATTTTATACTATTTTCCTTCTGTGATCTTTGAATTGTTGTATAAAGCAAAGATCCATCGAACTTGGGGTGCAATGCATTTGTGTCATTGGGTGAGTGTGATCCTTGGCTGATCAATTTCAAAGATTCTTCCTTGACCAAAAGTAAAATCATTTTAGAAAATTTAGGGGGAGTGAATGAATTTGTTTCATATTTAAGTTATATACCATGACATAGGCCACAAGTGGGGAGCAAAAATGAATTCAACATCTTTAAAGTTTTGAACCAAGGATTTTTTAATATGAATTCAACATTATCGAATGAATGGATTCCTGATTAAAAAATAAGTTTTGAAATAAAGGCAGCGTCAATTTATTCTTTGTAATTGGAAAACACGGTAGGGGGGCATGTTTTCTTTGAAGGCATCATCAGTTGTTTTATTTTCTAAAGAGGAAGCATCAACGGTTGCAGAAAATTAACCTTATCAAATGTATAATGTAGTGTTTTAATAAAACAAAGACTACCAGGTACCGAACAATCTCTAATGATTCACTCATTGTATCAAATGAACTTAATATACATAAATTTCATAAATTGATTAGAGGATCACAACTATTTTTTTTTTTAAGAAAGAGGATCACAACTATTTCTTTGCATTTAATGTATGAATATCTTTTAGATATACTATTTTTATATATGATCTGTTCTTTTTTATGAATGCTTTTTAGCTCGTTTGAGCCATTTTTTTAGCGTCTCAATGCCCTCTTACCGTGATAATTGTGTCGTGAAGCTTTAAATTGTAGAGTTGGATAAACGGACGGTGAGAGACAAATTCAACGTGGAAACAAACACACTGTTTATCGTCTTTAAAATAAAGTAAGATCTTCTAGGTGATTTTTAAAAAAAAAACCATGAATGTTAATATTTTTAGCAATTATTTCTATTAATCTAAAGTCTAAACAAGTGATTTTAACATGGATTTGAGTTTTCTTTATGTTTTTCATACTATGGACATTGTTTGATTTTTCATTTTCTTGTGGTGTTTGTTTGAAAAACATAAAGAAAACTCAAATCCATGTTAAAATCATTGTGCTTTTGTCACATTTTTATGTATTTTACATGTTTAAAATAATTAACTTGGATGTTGTAGTTTGTTCGTGGATTCACCATTTTCAACTTTAGCCATATTGAATTTGTGTTATTTTTTTAATGAATATTGCCAATTTGAATGAATGAGCATTGCTTTATAGCTAAAAAAGCTGTCAATTAAAAACAAATTTGTAATGAATTTGAATAAAGAATTTTTAATAGCAAGATGGGATATATAATTTATTATATAGAAAATATAAATTATCAAAATTATATCATATACATGTAATAATAACTAGTCAGAGACCTGTGCGGACGCACAGACTAGCTGAACAATTTATGTAATGTTGTAGATGTTCATTCTAAAAAATAATACAAAATACTTAATATATAATGTAATTCATGAATAATTTAAATATAAATATCTTGTTACAAATCAAAATGCCTAACAAAATACTTAATATATAAAGTAATTTATGAATAATTTAAATATAAATATTTTACGACAAATCAAAATGTCTGCCATTTAATCAACTTTATTTTCATTACACAATATTGATGAATAATCATCAAATCACCACATGAGTTATAAGTCACCAAAACAAAGAGTAAACATAAATCATAAAATTCATAAAAACTATATGTAGCTATCAACTATTTATTTATTCTCTTTGTCGCAAAATGAGTGACATAGTTTAATTATGTGCAATATTCAAATAACATACTGTGACCATATTTTTTTTTCGTAAATATATAATATACAAAGATAAACAGTAGGATTTAAGATGTTGAATTTGTCTTGATGAACATTTTAATAATATATCACATTATTTTAATTTCTATTAATAAATAATTAATAGTAGGCTTAATTGAATCTTTGATCCCTTAACTTATTTGTTTTTTTGAACAAGTAAAAATGGAATATATTACGACACGAGGAGACACGAAAAAGCACAAGGTGTGCTAAAATGGCGCTCAAAAGTTTACAAAAAGATTACAGCAAAGCAAGCCACAAAGAAGCAAAACCAACAACAATTAGTTGATGCCCATACACAGAAAACGGCAGGACCACCACAAATAAGAATTTAAACGAACATTAATATTATCCTGCTTCAACCACCCAAAGGAATGTAATTTCACTTTATCGAGCATTTGGTGAATGGTACTTTCCTTATTTTTGAAAAGGCGGTTATTTCTTTCAGTCCACATTACCCAAACACAACAAAGTCAAATAAGCTGCAAGGAAGAATGTCGAACTCGCGAACCACTTGCTAAAAAAAATTGAGAGAGATGATCCTGAACAAGAGACGGATCCGCCAATGAGATGCCAAGCCACTTCCTAACCATGCCCCAAAGCGAACCAAAACACGAACAAAGGAGAAATAAAATGCTGAGCAGTTTCATTGCCTCCCACCCGGTCACACATAACTGATTTTCAAGAGAGATGATACCGCGTGCCAATATATTGTCTTTTGTAGGCAAACGATTCCAAAACAGACGCCAAGCCAAAATAGAGACCTTCAACGGAACCTGTTTGTGCCAGATGTAATCCAGAGTAGCATCATCGGTAGAAAACTCCTGATTAGTTAGCTTCTGATACACACCCCGAACCGAATAATCACCGCTAGAATCAAGCCTCCAATGCCAAGAATCTGAAACATCAGTCTGACGGAGCTTTGAAGACCCTTAACTTATTTTTTGTTATCAATTTGGTCTCATAACTCTAAATTTTTCCCGTTTGATCCCTCAAATATACATCCGTCACCCAAATTGATTCAGGTCTGTTAAATTTAACTCCAAATGTCTATGGTGGACCAACATTATAGATGGTCCACCGTAGACCTTATTAATTTGTTAATTTCGACCCTTTGATTTTTTATCAAAAGGAGACCGTTGGATCAAGAGATATATATCACGGTACATAACAAGAAAGCTAACTTTTTTTTTCTTCTTTCTTCCTCCTCCAACAACAACAACAAAACAACAATCTTTATATTTTCTTC